>APFE030049684.1:172984-225778 GCA_000404065.3 Pinus taeda | reverse complement strand
CTTAACTATAACTATTTATTTGACTTTGGGATTATTGTATTCTTTTATTTAATTAATGTTCATTTATGTTTATGTGAATTAATAATATTATGTTTTTAGTATATTTTAATATTGTTGCATGATATAGATATATATTATTGTTATTAATTTTATTTTCTTATTTATTTATTGATTATTTGGATTTTGTGATGTTTAGTAATTATGATTTGGACTAATGTAATTAAATACTTCTAACTATATCTATTTATTTGACTAGGAATTTAGGTTATTTAATATTTGTAATTATTTGTATTTCTTTTAATTGCTTAATCAAATGAGTATCTCTTATTATATGCATATATATTTATTTATTTATTTATATATAAGTGTGTTTGTTACTATTAATTTGGGATTATTGTATTCTTTTATTTAATTAATGTTTGCTTATGTTTATAATATATTTTAAAATTAATGTACAAAAATAGGTATGTGTTATTGTTATTAATGTTGCTTATTATTTTATTTTATGAATGAGTGAGAATGATTGAAAATGATTGATTAGGGCTTTTTTATTTTATTGATAAGGGGTTTCCATGTGTTGCTTAGCTTAAGGCCATCATCTCTATTCATGTTGTTGGAGGTTTTTTCGATCTCAATAGATTCCTTTACTCTTCTTTTTAAATAATGGTCTTCTTTATGAATTAATTTTGCCTGTTCTATGCATATGTAGTGTGAGGAAGAACACGCATGCTCAGCTAGACCTGACTTTTTTGATCTCATTTTTGATATATCATTAATATGTTCTTTTAACCTAATGCCAAATGATCTTCCAGTTTCTCCTATATATATTTTGCCACATGAACAAGGAACTGAGTAGACACCTTTGTGGTTTTTTGGGTCTATTAGGTCCTTGGCAGAATCTACCATGTTTTTGATGGTGTTCGGGGGAGTAAAGGCTACCATAATGTTATGTTTGGTGAGGATTTTTGCTATTTTGTCTGTGGTGCTTTTAATATAGGGTAAGGAAATTTTAGGGTTTTCTAGGGTTTTCCTATTTCGGTTGTTGGTTGTGGACTCTTTAATACATTTTTGGATAACGTTTTTCTGATAGCCATTGTTTATAAACACCTTGTAGAGATGGTTAAGTTCTTCTTCTAAATGGTCAGGGTCATAGATTCTTGAAGCTCTGGTAGCTAGGGTTTTGATGACACCAACTTTTTGCCTCGGGTGGTGATGGGAATTTGAGTGAAGGTATTTGTCGGTGTGAGTTTTCTTCCTAAAGACTTGGTGGCTAAGCTTGCCATTTTTCTTAGTGAGGAGGACATCTAGGAAGGGAAGTTGGTTGTCTTTTTCAATCTCAATAGTGAATTTAATATGATCTGAGAGGCTATTTAAGTGGGATAAAAATTCATTTAGTTTTTCTAAGCCATGTCTCCATTTGGCAAAAATATCATCTACGAATCTTTTCCATTGATCAGGGGTGAAGGGGAAGGACTTAAGGGCCATTTGTTCGAAATGTTCCATGTATAAATTGGCAATTAGAGGAGATAAAGGAGATCCCATGGCCACTCCATGAGTTTGTTCATAGATTCTTCCTTTGAAGCTGAAATATGAGGATTTGAGGCAAATGCTTACTAGATCTACAGTTTCTTGGTCTGTTATTTTCTTCAAAACTTCTATGGCTTCATCTACAGGAATCATGGTATAGAGAGAGACAACATCAAAGCTTACTAGGAGATCATTGTCGTTAATTTCAAGGGTTTTGATCCAATCTATGAAAGAGGCTGAGTCTTTGATGTAAGAGGGAGAGTTACCTGATAGAGGTCTAAGTTTGCTTGCAAGGTATTTTGCTAACCAGTAGGTGGGAGAACCTATGGTGTTTACAATGGGTCTGAGAGGAACTCCAGATTTATGGATTTTTGGAACACCATAAATTCTAGGGATGATGGTACTGCTAGGAACTAACCTCTTCTTAATGGTAGAGTCTAGAGAGGAGTTTTTTATCTTGTTACTAACTAGGCAGAGAATTTTGTTGCTGGGGTCTTTGCTGAGAATTTTATAACAACCACTTTTGGAGAGGTGTTCTTCCATCTTCTTGTCATAATCTGTCCTATCCATAATCACTGTGGCGTTTCCTTTGTCTGCTTTTAAAATTATGATGTCCTTGTTCTTTTTGATGTTTTTTAGGGCTATGGATTCTTCTTTGGAGATATTGCTGGGAGGAGGTCTGGCATTTCTGAGAATTCTGGCAACGTCTTGTCTGATTTCTTCTGCAACATTTTGTTCTGTGTTTTTGATGATGACCTCAATATTACTGATGATATCATTTACCGGAATTTTTGCTGGGGATATCGCAAAATTGAGCCCTTTCTCTAGCAGTGTTTTTAAGTTATCATCTAATATTAGACTGGAGAGGTTGATGACTGTTGAATTATTAATTGAGCTGCTGGATGAGGAGAGGGCTGTTCCAACTTGCGCTGAGAAGGTGGTCCGATTTTTAGTTCTCTGACTATCGCCTTTATCACAAACCTGCGCGCTGGTGCTGTTTACCTGGATGGTTGTATTCTTTACCTGATTGGTGAGCTCTTCAAACTGTGAGTTATCCCTTCTGACCTGCGTTAATCCGCTGTCCTGAACTTCATATGTATTTGTCGGTTTGCTGGAGAGGGCGCTGTAATTAATCTGGGTGGTTATCTTGCTATTGCTCTGCAATTTATTATTGATTGCCTCACTGGTTACATCGTCTACTTGATTGCTGAGATCAACACACTGCAGGACTTTATCATTCGTTACTGTCCACTATTGGAAATCCAAAGGTGGATTGTTCATCAATTACTTGATTCTCGCCAATCCCCTCAGCATGATCCTCGTGCTCTGTCGTTTTTGTTCCCTTGATCAAACCACTCTCGTTAAAGTGACAAGGTTGACTATGGCTCAAATTGGTCTCTGGAGAACCATTAGTTTCCTTCTTCCCCTTCTTGGGTTGTGTCACACCTGAACCGTTGTTTCCAAAATCCAAGTTGACAGTTCTTGCATGATGAGTTTGCGTCTATTTGGATTTTTTGCATGCAAAAGAAGGTCCAATATGAGAAAAAGTTTTAGATTTATCAGTGTTCCCTCAGCCCTTATTGTTCTTCGGTCCTCTACCCCTTTTAGGCATTCATCTTAAAATAAAATCCAAAAAATGACAAAACTTTTAAATTTACAAAAAAAGAATCTTAAATCAAATGTTGCAAATGAATAAATAAATCGACACTACAAAATCTTTCAACAATAGAAGCACATTGCAGAAAAAATAAAACCAAACTAGCCCCTACTGCAAAGGAAATAAAACAAGAAAGTTCTTACCAATCTTTAGAAACACCTCCCCGACAACGAAGCCAAAATGTTGGGTGCAGGAATTGCAGTTAAGAAAGCTCCTTTCAACACTTAATTTTTCAACCCAAGGTTTTGTACACTTCGAGGCGTAGCACATGAAATGCCAAAAAATGATATGAACCTTCTATAATTGTATTACTACTTCTTAAATCACAAATTTACAGAATCAAAAGAAAAATGATGATTAAGCAATAATTGATACTCAAAGAAAGTCTAGTGCTGGGATAAATGAAAAGTACTTTTGCAGAAACTAAAATGGATTCTTAATTCATTGTGAACAATCTTAACTAATGAAATGACCCTTTATATTTACCTTCAATGAGATAGTGTGATAAATAATTTATTCAGTGTATCTATCTTCTTTAGAGATATTCTTTCCTGCACTAAACTGTTATTCCTGTACTACAACAATGTTCCTGTACCAGAATGTTGTGCCTGCACTAGAATGAGGTTTAGATAGGGGAAGGATGTTTTGTACTTGTATTGAGATTTTTACCTTTGTGTAGGAGTTATAAGTCTCCGGACTAGAACACTCTAATCCTGTACCGGATCTGAGGTTCCTGCACCAAATAATCAATATTTATGCACTTGGTTTCTAGATTACTTTTGAAAAATAAAAATAAAAAAATGTGTTAAGTGAAATAGAGTGCAAAGCAAACATAATTTGAAAGTAAATTCTCATAAGGAGAAAGATGCTTCAACCAAACTTATATTCTAGACAGGAAATGATTTTCAAAAATTAAAGTAAATCTTTCTTTAAAACAGAAAACTCTTCTATATAATTACGGAAATTATTTGGTTGTGTAAACAAGCTTTTCCTGAGATAGTTGTGCATGGAATTTAGATCTACCTTTTAATGTTTTAACTCATAAGGTTCATTTAATAATTAAACATGAAATTCAATCCTTTCTTCGAAAGTGTTCAGTGCAAACGCAAACCTGTAAGTTACTACAACATTTATTCCATACTCATCACAACACAATTAAATCTTAAGTGAAACCTCAAATATTAATAATTCACTTAGTTTAGAAACAAACATCAATCTTGCAGGAGGGAATAAAGAACTATTGTGAAAGGAAAGGAGTAAAAGACTTGCGAAAGTGAACTAATGAAATCAACTTGCAGAACCAGAAATGAGCTAGCATAGGTAGCGTGCTTGTACCAATCTTGCAGAAATGAAATCAAACATTAAAAGGAAAGCTTATGGAAATTGAAATAAGATACTTCTAAGCTTGCACACCACAGATCCGTAACACAATAATTATAAGTGAAATCAAATCTGTAACTTGTCAGGGAAATCAAAGTAAATAACAAATTCACGCCTGCATTTTAAATTAAATTAACACACCATTAAAGAAAGAGAGAACGAGCTGGGTTGGCTGGGCCCTGGCCAACCAACTCATTTCCCTGTTAAGAAATCGAGAAACGTAGTTGGTCAAATATTGATCACAACGCAAACGGAAAATGGAACTGCGTACTGGCGCATTCCTTTATATTAGTTTCAAAAGAAAAAATACATCTTGGATCTAGGATCTGGCCTAGAGAGGCGATACTCCAAAATAATTACAATCTCTTAGCAAAAGTTTACCATAACATCGCTTTTTAATTCCTATCAAATTTTTACATTATATACAAGCCTTCAGGCCTACGATCGTAATGAAATCATAATAGTAGCTTAAATAAGCCTTTCAGCTATTTACAAAATACTAATTTAAGATATCTGGCCGAGGTCATGATCTTCAATATGTTGATTTCTCTCCTGCTCCAATCCCAACTTGAAGTCAACTGATCCTTTACTAAAGATACGCATCGGTTGTTGAGCTGTCACGAGAGTGTAGGAATCCGCCAGCTGGTCCAAGAATCCTACCCGTACGCGACCATTCTATCACAATGATTAATACATTTTTTTATCAAACACTTTAGGAAAGACAAATATTAGTTGCAAGGATAATTACAGGTATAAAATCCATAAATAAGTAATTAAGCCCATGACAAGGCTTTAAATATGAAAATACAAAGAGGGTGCAAGAATGTGCATGATTTCAGAGAAAGGTATAGGAATGAATAGGTCCTTAGGTTAAAACAGAGGTTTAGGTCATGTGTCAAGAGTAGGATAGAGTTTAAAAAATAGGACAATTTATCCTTCCAAGAAGTTCCTTATATTCTGAAGAAATATAAATTAAATTAGTTCCATATTGAAAGAGTTGTATGATTGAACTAACATTAACTGCATGAAGCAAATAGTAACATAATGGCGGCTAAGGGTTAGTGTTCAGGTTAGTCATTGGCCAGGCCATATTCAACTGACCACCTAGGAACAGTCATGAAGCAAAGTCGAGGAACAAAATAAATCGAAACACTCAACCTCAATACCAGAAGGAAATCCACAGTGTTTTTTATGCTCTAAAAGTACGACAAGAACTAAGTTTCATGAACAAATATCTCAAAGTTGTTCTATACAAAGTACAAAATAATTGTGACTAATCTCCATAGAAAACTAATAACCAAGAAAGAAAATGGATGATTACCATCTCATGCTACATACAAAATAATGAGTTATAGAGGCACAAAACTTGAAATTCATTATAGTTTTATCACCAAAGTGCACATAATAAAAATAAATGAAAAATATATTCAAAACATGTCCCTGAATACTAGGGAAAACAAAATAAAATTGAACTAGAATTTCCTCTGGTATTCTAAGTCAAACATGAGGCTGAAATCCTCGAATTGAAACATGAATAATGTATACATAAAACAAGAGCTAAAACAGTATTAAGAACCCTAACATTTCAGGTAAGGAACTATAATTTATCCATCGTATTTGAATGGGAAGTTAAATAGATAAGTACACAATACAACTTTAGTAGAATACACCCTGTAAGGGAGCAAGGTCGAATTAAGCACTTGTAAAGGAAGATGCTATGTTCGGGTGTTGTGCCCATAAACTCTTATACTCAGGAACTTTGGAAGACACACCGCATGGGCGTGTTTTGTATATTACCTATGCGAAAATTTGTAGTCAAAGGAGTCACAATAAGAAAATTTTAATTGAAATATGGCTAATGTAGGGAAGAGATGACAAGCCTCTGAAACAACCTATACAATACCTAAGAGAAGTGAGACACCAAACTCCTTGTCGGTGCCCTACTATAATAGAAAAAAATGAATGAGTTAGGGTTCAATGAATTCAAGATGGGAATAATATAAAACACGGAAGATGATAATATTTCAACACCTTACCTGAAAACCCTGTGAATCTAAACGTTTCTTGAAAACCCTGTTAAAACCCTCTAGTTGAGCAACAATTATAAGATCTGAGAACTACCGTCAACCCAAAACTGCTTGACATACTACACTCATAGAATTCCCAGAAAGTAGAACCTGCAAACGAAAAGAAGGAGGACTGACTTGCTAATATTACAGTAGATCTCATGGCTCATCTTCCTCACAAATGACAGGAGGAACCCAAGAGAAAACTTGTTATTTTTCCTTATCTCCACGCGGTGGAGCATGGCCGTAGATTGAAACCCTACCTGATTCAACAATGTGGCTTCTTCCAGGTGTGTGTCGTAGGATTCTTGGGAAATCTCCCCTTATAAATGTGCATATGGACAGTTGGTGCTCACTCAACACCAAGGGACATGGTTAATTACAAAACAAACATATTCCATTAAATCAACTTATTAACAATAATTTAACTGCATAGAGGGTATATGCATCAAGCAGATAAAATATCAAACACTTAACCGACAACCTCGTAAAATCTTGTATGTTATGGTCATTCCAATTAATTATAAATCTATAGTTGTTGGCTAAGCCTTATATTTATGTTTTAATATGATTCTGTGATAAGGTTTAGTGTCTTGAAGAGTCCCTCTCTATAGTACGCCTAGTAATATTTTAAAGATTTTGTTTTGTATGGCGCTGATGAGTGTTACAACATGTGTCTATAAACTGGATTGTGATTTATGAATATATTAATATACACATATAAGTAGTGAACTTTGTAACCCAACATTCCGCATCAAATCTTCATAAGCTATAATAATTTCTATTGTTTTACACATTTAGCCTATTATTTAATTAAATAATATTATTATATTAAAATAATATAAAATTAATTAATTAACATTAAATTAATTTAATTTAATACTAAATTTACAAAACTAAAAATAAAAAAATAACACTAAAATACATAGCCATTACAAGGAAAAACTTTAAACCAAAACGATAATATTGACCATCTATAACCGTGAAAAAAAGGGGGTTTTTTCAATCAACATTAATACAGGTCTAAATCTAGGTGACGGGCACAAATGTTCTATATTCGTTTGAAATAAAACCAAATACTCGTTAACGCTATGTGAATGTCATTTTCAAATTCCTTCCTTGCAGCAATAATCACATCTTTTGTTCTACCAAACTACTTTAGCAGTATTCCTCACAACGACCTGGTGAGAAACACTGAGAATTTGAAACACATACAAAAATATCAAGGCTTTGTCAGTGCCCTTTCACTGCAATGTTTGCATCTTAAGGAAAGAGTTCAAAGGCATTACAATGACAATCTTTTCTAAGAAAAGTATTTTCATCAGTGATAGAGTAAATTAAAATATACACATTAAATAACATGCTATCAATAAACATAATAATATTTATAAATAAATAGCTATAAATCTTAATTTTAATATCATTATTGATATTCATTTTTGAAATATTAAGTAATCATAATCCAATTTAAAAAAATATTAATAATTAAATTACAATTTTACATAACCTTTTTCAAAATAGACACACATAAAAATTATAGCATTAAAAAATTATATAAAATTTCAAATTCGAAAACACATTTCGTATGATAAAAGAAACTAATACTTTATATCTATAAAATGCATTCTCTTCATTAAGTTAATTTATATATAGAAAAATTGAGTGTTGCACATAAAGGAGAAATTCTATTACACACTACAAATCACACGAATACATCACATATTTATGGTGCTTGTGAGATCCAAACAATTCCAAATATGAATAGGGAGGTTAAGATGTTCTCTCAACGTCCACCTACAAATCTGCAACCAATTCTAAACTGAGCATGGAATAATTATCTTCCAAGTCTCTCCCATAATTATTACATGCACAATTACAATACACATTGTAAAAATAAAATTGATCTTTTTCTTACTGGTCTTCATCAACAACTCTATGCACTTTGCAATCTTCTGGACTTTGCTCTTTCTTTCTCCACATCTTTGGGCTTACCTTTCAGCTCATTTAAAGTACACCCGCTTCTAACCATCAATAATGAACTTTGCAATATCAACAAGATTGATAACTCGGCTTCCGCAATAAGAGTTGTCAAGTAATGAACCATCCTATGGACCAATCACCATATGTCAAATATTTCATTTTCAAGTATCCATGAGTTACTAGGAAAATGGTTAGAATATTGAATGTGTTCAAAATTTGATCTAACAAATTGACTTGTTTCACACACATGGATCTCATACTGTAACATGTAGCCATTGTTCAAGGGTTTCTCAGTGCCAAGAACAACAAACCATAACAATGTAAACATAATCAAACTAATAATGTGTTCAAGGGTTTTCGAGCACCAACAACCACTAATTTGGATTATGCAACACTGCTCAATAGTTGATTCTACACCAAATATAACTTAGACACAACATACATCATTGGTAGCTTAAAAACGTTTGAGAGGTCCTGCATTGGAGTCATCTTCACTACCATAATTTGAGAAGTCCTCAAAGTTTTCTTCTAGCAAGTCTTCAATAGTAGCTATGTTAGTAGATTCTTTTAATTTCCCATTTAAGAGATCTTTGGCATGAGTCTTACAACACAATGTTGTGTGACCATGTTTTTGGCAATAAAAACATTTGACTAAGTTCTTGTTTTTATGAATCCTGCCCCTCGAGAATCATGCTATCTCAGGTTGTAAGTTGTCCTCTGCGTCACCTTGTTTTTATTCTCTTTTCTTCTGCTAAAAGATCTGCTACCATTTCATCTAATGATTTGGAAGAAAATTGATTGAGGGTAAAAATAACATTATCATAATTGGAAGGTAAATTGTTTAACGGAATAGCCTTAGCATCTTCATCTTCTATTTTTGTTCCAGTTTCCCCCAACTGTCTTATGAGTGATTTTAAATCATTTATATGGGTAGACAATGATACCCTCATGCATCTTAAATTTTTATAACTGTAATTTCAAGGTGAACTTTGCATTCACAGCGTTTTCCCCAAATATTTGGCTTAACTTTTTCCATATTTGCGTAGAAGACTTTTATAGGTCTATAAGATGAAGTTGTGAGTCTAACAAAGAGAGACCCATAATAGATTTATCTTTCTCTCCCCTTCTCAGCCATTTAGCTAATTGTTTTGGATCTCAAGCTGTTGGTTCTTGTCCTTTTACTAAACTCCACAATTTTTTATGCATTAAATTCATTTGGACTTTAACCTTCCAAGTATAGAAATTTGACCCATTGAATTTCTCAACCACTATTTCCTCTATTTAAAAATAAATAAATAAAATAAAAATTACTCTATAATCGTTACCTTCTAATCCTAGCCTACATGCAACACTTGAATCATGTCCAATAGTATTGCGTGCTTCAAAATACATTCTTCTATTTCCTTCTCTGGTGAACGACAAATACTTCCTGCGGGATATCGCTTCCACTGGCGAACTGTTTGGAGGAATGATCGACTTTGAGGCTGGCAAAGAGATCGAACTCAGATCATGAAAGATATGACACAATTCAACTGGTAGAGGCCACACATTTTCCCACCGCAATTACTGCAACTCATTCGACCCTCAATCTAACTCATATTATGTATCCTCTCAAACCAAAGCACCGAAAAGACAATCAATCAGATCCTGTTGGTTTCTATGGATCAGTTTCTTCTTCATCTGAAGAGTGATTAAAAAAATAGCGACCCAACCTGAAAAAAATGCAAGCTTCAATGACTCCGAAATTGATTATTTCAGAGAAAGATACAAGGAATCTGAAAGCGATTATTTAAGAGAAATATTTAAGAAAACTCATGGGATGTCCATGGTTTCCAGGATCACAAACTTAGGATTGGGCGTGAGCCGTCCCTTGCTCTGTTCCAAGTAAAAGCTTGAAATTCACCCGCTTACTCGTAATCCAGAACATGCCTTGCACTAGGGATACACGGTCTATTGGATGGTTCTCTGTCAAAACAATATGTCAATTCTCTCTATATCAAACTCGTAGGGTCTGCACTAAACAATCATGACGTGGCTTTCTACACAATCCAACTTAACATGTGGTATGGATTCTTAGGATTCTTCACAATCACAATCAATGCAGACGAGATGAAGATTAACGTAGTGGAGTGGTAATGCGGACAAGATGGAGATTAATGCAATGGAGTAGTAATGTAGACGAGCTAGAGATTGCTCTGGCGAAGGCTTCGATGCTGCTCAATTATAATAGTGAGCATGCCATTCTTGTTTATACAAAATGACTTTCAAAGCCACCAAATTGGTAATCGACATGCCACGATTCTGTTGCACTTTGGGAGAAGAGGCAATCAACTTGAATGCATTCTGGATATATGACTCTCACAGTAGATCACATGGTGCTACAACAGATTCTCTTCCTCACGCAAATCCAATCCATTGAAACTTCAATTCCAGATCAAAATCAAATCTAATCGTCTAATTCTCCTGGGTTATCCTGAAAGGAGTAAACCCAGAGCTACCATCTCTGATACCAAATAGAAAAATTGAGTGTTGCACACAAAGGAGAAATTATATTATACATTGCAAATCAAATAGATACATCACATATTTATGGTGCTTGTGAGATCCAACCAATTCCAAATATGAATAGGGAGGTTGAGATATTCTCTCAACATCCACCTACAAATCGGCGACCAATTCTAAATTGAGGATGGAAGGATTATATTCCAAGTCCATTGACCCCATATATATATATATATATGTAGAGATATCATGAAATAATCACAGTATAAAAACTCTTAATGACCACAAGTAAATTCACTCAACATGAATATCTCTTCAATTTAATTACATAAGCGGTCTCACAACTTTAAAAACTATAGCAACTATGTTTAATTAGAATAAAGATAACATACATAAACTATTAACCCAACAAAAATTATGGATGATGTTATCACTGGGCTAGCACGAATTGGGCTATTCCAACCTTTAACCTAGTGTAACTATGTCACACCACTTGAACTGGAAGTTAGTCCTTCCACTCTAAGAGGGCTCTCTCAAATGTTTATCAAATATTATTGAAACAATCAGATGACTAACTCTGATCTCGTTTTGTGATTTTGTAGGTGAAGAAAAATATGATGACTTACCATTGGGCATGGAGTCAAATTAAAACAAATTTTGGTCAACAACAGTGTTTAATGGAATTTGAGGCATCTATAGCTTTTAAAATGACACAAATTAACATCTACAATCATACATAGTAAATGAAGGAAATTGGAGCAATTTGATAAGATTTCCAAGTAATCAATATACTATGTAAAACATGAAACAACATGATAAAAACCCATAAAATCCATGACATGAATCTCAGGTACATAAATAGAGTAGCTACAAATTTTCTATTAAAGGATCAAAATATTACAAAAGCTTAGTTCTTCACATTCTTCATCAACCTTTCTCATATTCAAAAACCTACTTATTTATAGAGAAAACATCTCTTTACATATCTTTCCACCTGGGCCAAATTCGATCGACTATTCTAGAGAACTATTCCTACTTTTCTTCTAATTAAGAGAGTCGTCATAGGGATTTCTTGTTTTACAATAGTTGGAACTCAACTAGGACTCTACTAGCTTTAAAAACATAAGCACTTTTTTTTGATGTAGATAACCGAAGCCAACTGCATGCTGTTGGCATTATGATACATATGTTGTACTTGATAGCAACCCACTCATCTCAGATGATAAATTATAGTGCAGCAAAGTTCACGCACTTTCATGCAAAGAAAAGTTCCTTTCATGCAGAGAAACGTTCACGCACTTTCTCAGAGAAAGTTCTTTCATGCAAAGAAAAGTTCACGGACTTTTTTCATGCGGAGATAAGTTCACACACTTTCATGCAGAGAAAGCGCACACACATGGGAATCTTATGGTTGGTTCATGGTATTAGTCGACAATTTTTTGGCTATGGTTTTGGTCTGTGTATTGCATCCAAAAGAATTGAACCCAAGTATTGGCCGTGGTATTGTTTCTCAATGGTTTTGGTCCATGGTTTTGAGTGAGGCCTAGCCTATAAAAAGGAAAGGAGATCATTTGGCTAATCACAAGTGTTGAAAATCTTAAGCAGAGAAAAATCTGAATTTCTGATAATCGGTTGGTGAGACAAAGTTGAATCTGAATCAAGGAGAAACCGGAGCATTATAAGTCAGATCTACTGAAGAGAGCGGCAATGGCGCAGTGTGGAGGTGTGCAAAACCAGAGAAGAAGCAGGTGCGGAGTTGCGCAGATTCGTCACGGCAGAAGTGCGGATATCTGCAGGTTTCCTTCGGTGAAGTTGTGGACCTTTCCTTAAATATATTTTAGCTGTCTTTTATCTGTTTCTGTAGAGATCTGGGTTTAAATTGGTGTCTGGTTACTGGTGCTATTTTCTGGTTATTGCATTCTGAGAAGTTATTTGTTTAAAGGAGATTGGGTGATGCACATGTACTTGATGTTTTGGATCCAGTTTGAAAATTTATGAAACGTGGTCCCTGGAAGAAAGAGAAGGTAGTAGCCTTCTGTAGGTCAGCACCTACGTACTAGTATCTTAGCTAGTACAAGAGCTAAGGGGTTGTAGCTCCCTTCCAGAAGAAGCTGGAAAATGAGAGAGAGGTGTAGCTCTCTGCAGGTTGCAGCCTGCGTACTGGTAAAAGACTGCACCAGTACAAAATCATTGTAAGAAGAAGTTTCTGATTGAAAGAAGATAGAGACATATTGCATCAGGTGGTTTTCACCCACATTGGGTTTCCACCTTACATCTTATGTTCCTTGGTGTGACTGTCTATTTTGTGTTCCTGCTCATTATTCTATGGTTCTCACATACAGATTAATGACAAACATCTAAAGAATAAATTAAATTATAAGTTTGGAAGGTATATGCAAGTTTCAATTGTTAGATCTGAAAATATTTGTATAAATTGATAAGAGTTTGATAATACTGATTCAACCCCCCCTCAGTGTTATTTCCAACACAAACTAGAAGAACTCTTGTTGGAACTGCTAGTCATCTAGCCTTACTATCCACAATTGAACCACAAAATGTAAATCAAGCTAGCAGAGATGAATGTTGGGTTAAGGTTATGAATGAAGAACTTGACCAAATAGAAAAGAATCACACCTGGGAATTAGTTCGTAAACCTCATGATAAGAATTTTATTGGGACAATATGGGTATTCAAAAATAAATTGAACAAGAATGGAGAAGTAACAAAGGTTATGATCAACAAGAAGGAATAGAATTTGAAGAAACATTTGCACCTATAGCTACACTTGAATCCATAAGAATGTTTCTTGCCTTTTCAAGATTTCATCATTTCAAAGTCTATCAAATGGATGTTAAATCTACCTTTTTAAATGGAAACTTAGAAGAATAAGTCTATATTGAACAAAACGAAGGGTGTATTATAGGAAATGATGAAAAACTTGTTTGCAAACTCAAGCCCCATGTGCATGGTATTATCGCCTTGACATATATCTTCAACAACAAGGCTTCACCAAGGGGTTTGCAAATAACAACCTATATATAAAGGTGGATGATGGTAAACTTTTAATAGTTGTTGTTTATGTGGATGACATCATCTTTGGTAGTAATGAAGAATCCACGAGTCAAAGGTTTTCTTCTTTCTTGCAACAAGAATTTGAAATGTCTTTACTTGAACTAACATACTTTCATGGTTTACAAGTACAACATGCAAAGAATGACATCTTTCTTTCACAAACAAAGTACCTTAAGCAAATTTTGAAGAAATATGGAATAGAAGATTGGAAATAGGTCTGCACACCCATGGTTATAGGATGTAGTCTTAGTTCCCATGATGATTTTTCCATAGTTAACCAATCAAAATACAGATCCATGATTTGAAGTATAATTTATCTTATAGGAATAAGACCAAATATCATGAATGCAATTGGGATTGTTGGATGATTGCAAGCCAATCCAAAGGAAAATCATCTTCAGGAAGTCAAAAGAATCTTCAAATATCTACAAGGCACTCAAGAATTTGATTTATGGTATCCCAAAGATGCAAATCTTACTCTTCATGCTTATACAGATGCAGATTGGGAAGGAAATGTGGATGATAGAAAAAGCACAAGTGGAAGAGAATTCTATATGGCGCCCCGCTTGGTATCATGATTCAAAAAAAAAAAAGCTCAATTGATTTATCTACTTCATAATTAAAATATGTTGTTGTTGCATCATGTTGCACACAACTTCTCTGCATGATGCAAACATTGTAGGATATTCAAATCAATTGTTCTCCACCCATTTCCATTTTATGTGATAATACAAGTGTAATTAGTATTTCAAAAAATCCTGTTATGCACTCCAAGACTAAGCATATTCCAATTAAATATCATTTTCTAAGAGAACAAGTGCTTGAAAAAAAGGTCAAATTGGAATATGTTCCCTCAAAAGAACAAGTTGTTGGTATTTTTACAAAACCTCTTCCATGTGACGCATTTGAATATTCAAAAAAAATTAGGAATGGTCCCTGCTTCATCACTTTGTTGATTCTTCATGTTCAAGGCGAGTAATACATATGTGTCTTGATGATGACTCGCATGGTTGTTTTTTATTTTCATGTTTCTTATACTACTGATAGTGCATGTGGTGTAGTAACAATGGACACGTATAGACATAACAGACTTAGGGGGAGCTAAAGGTGTGAAATTTCATTATTTTACTTTATGTATGTGGATCCTATGAAGATAAGTCACATGTATACGTGAGTTACGAATGGAACAATCACGTATATCTTGGTATGATGAAGAAACAATGGGACAAACTCGGGAAAAAGGGTCTGATATGCTTCAATAAATTATTTTCTGGCTTTCAACTCTATTGGTTAATGATTATAGTCTGTTGGTGCTATTTAGAAGTGATTTTAGCCTTTATAAGTTGTTGTTACCTTGATGGATGAATGATTTATGAAGATACTTTGAAGTTATTACTAATAAATGAGATGATAAGATTTGACAGTGAATGGTTGGCATAGGTTTAGGGGGAGAATTTTCTATGCTTCTAATAATGCATTGTTGGAATTATGTTTTCTTTAGAATTCCTTCGTACATAATGATGCTTATCAATGGTGATGCTATTTATGTTGTTGAAGTTCTTGAATGATGATGCATGAGTTTCTAATCATGCTTGATACTTATCAATTGTGGAAAGAACATGTAGCTCTTACTGATAATGTTTCTATCATGGATGAGTACTTGATTATGATACCTGCTTGAGTTGCATATTGGTGAAATAAGTTCTTGATGAAGTGGTGTTGGTGTGATAATTATTCTTGTATGAAGAATTTGGGACAAGAGAATGACGTTTCTAAGACGTGGTTATTGATATGCTACTACTACATCTGCTATATGATACTTGGAAACATGACATATTTTGATGATACTGAAGCTACATGAGTTCCTGATGACAGATGGTCATAGTGTAGATCAAATATTGTGTATGATAGTTTTCGATGACTATCAGGATCTTATTGAGGTTCTTTTGTCTTGGTTATACATGTCATATCTATCATTTGATGTAAAGGTCATGTAAAGACCTATGATGTACTCACTGTAAAATTCAGTCATGTATGGACTATTGTGGTCAAGTCCTTTTGGACATGTGATGTAATTTGTAACCCCATTGTGCTTGGGAAGTTGATGTAATAACAATGTCAAAAATGTAAACCCACCGTGATTGGGTGATTGATGTAAGTTTGAGTCCTCTATGATAGGAAAAGTCATATTCAGTTGAGTCATAGAACCATGTACTTCATTGTACATCATTCAGAAATTTCAGCATGTGCTCAAGGGGAGCATGGTCAGTATTCAATGTTCATACTTAGCAGTTCATATCTACAACGCTCAAGAGAGAAGTCTTCATTCACTATTGGTCAGCCCTTTTCCTTTGATGTCAAAGGGGGAGAGTAACTTGGTGTTTGAAAATATTGGTGCTTAGCTTGATGTGTTCTATAGGTATCTACAAGTGATGGTGACCAAACACCAAAGTGGTTGCCATCAAGTCCAAAGGGGGATATTGTTGGGATTATGGCTAATGTGTTTTCCTTGATGGAAACCTACTTGGTGAGTTGTTCTTTGATGGAAACCAACATGATAGATATGTCAATAGGATGTGTCTACAAATGTGACAGAGAATTTGGACAAAGGTATAATAGTTCAGAGGCAGAGGAATGATAAAGATGAAATTTCAAGAATTGTACATGGGTTATGTTAAGCAAATTCAAGTACACGCTAGTATGAAGAAGCAAAGGTGCGTATAGTTTCTGCACCATGGTATTCTAAATACCAAGGGTCCTTACCATGGTATTGCCCTGTGGTATTGATCCCATGGATGTTTTGTTCCCATATAAGGAAACAATCAGTGGGAGTATGATTTTTACCTATGGTATTGGATAAGGGCTAAGCTACATAAGGAGATGAAGATCAAAGTGGTAGACATGTACAAGTGATGAATATTTGATGCATAGTTAGATCTCAAGAAAATATGCATGTAATGGTATGTTGATGTTTTGCTTGACCTAAAACTAAGTAAGCACCCAAGAATTTAATGATGGATCAAATCCAATAGATCTGAGATGAAAATCTTGATTATGAGGTGATTTGATTTGTGTTGATAATGTCTTGACGCATGATCTTTTTGTGTATGCCGAGATCTGGGTATGTATGAAGTTTTGTGATGCAAAAAAGTTTTGTGCCAGTAAATGTAGATATGTACACATGTTTTATAGCCTAAAGGGAACATATACATGCATGTTTGATCCTGGTAAGTCACATATATATCTATACATGGGTTTGTTTCTTGAAAAGCGTGTATACATGCGTATATGCTTTGAGGAAAGCACATACATAATCTAGGTTTTTGGTGAAAATGATGTCTGATCAATTTAATCAGTCTTGTTGTGTTTCTGCTATCTGTCAATGAAGTCTTCTTAATGATTTGGGATTAACAATAATGTTTAAAATATGAATTCACTGATTGAAGAATGATAAAGATACTTGTTGTTTGTTATTGAAGTTCAGTGAAGGTTCTGTGATTGTTTTAGAATGATGCAGTGGATCTATGTATGATTCAAATATTTATTTCAGAGTGATAGTGGTTAAGTTTTCAGGATTCAGTGGTTTAAGAACTGTATGCGAGTATGATTCATGGAAAGCGTGTACACACGTAGGTTTTCTACTATAAAGTAGTGTATATATTTTGATATAAGTTTGATCAGGGTTTGCAGTAACAAAATTTGGTTTCTGTGATGTGAAGAATGTTGATTAGTATTATGGATACAATGATATGACTATTCTAGTTGTTTAAGTTTGGGTTTCAGTTGATTTGTTGAGTTTTGGTTGATTTGGTGATTGGGTTTCAATTGATGGTTGATTCAGAGGATGACTGAGTGATTTGTTGCAAAGATCAATTCTAGTTTTGATATTTGGCTTAGGGCTTAAATGTTGGTAGTGGGTCCAATATGAAAATTTGATGAAACATGGCATATAAATAGTGATATGTTGTAACAGGTGTATCTAGTGTGAAAATTTATGAAACATTGTCCACGGAGGTGTTGAAGGTTGGAGCCTTGAATGAGGGAGTTGAAGCTTCCTTCTAGTAGTAGTTGGTAAATAAGATTAGGAGGTTGGAGCTCCCTTTCGGTGGGTGTCGGTAAATGAGATCAAGGGCTTGGGGCTCCCTTACAGTAGGAGATGGAGAATGAGGCAAGGTTGTAGCCTTTTGCAGGTGGGTGTTTGAGTGCTAGTATGAGTCTACACCAGTACAAGATCGTAAGAATGTTTTCTTTATATTAAAAAGAAGACATAGACGACAACAACAGTGGTTTTTTTCCCACATTGGGTTTCCACCTTAAATCCTAGTGTTCATGTGTAATGATTATGTGTGATGGTTTATTTTGTTCTTAATGCGCATGGTTACTATTTATTTAATGTTTAATGAAGTATTGTTTCACCGACTCAAGATAAACAAAATATGAATTAACTGAAAAATATGTTTTACTAGATATACACTAGTTGTATAGATAAAAATTGCGTACACACGTAGGTTCTCTTCAGAAAATTCATGTACAAAAGTCAAGATATGAAATTGAAAAGTTTAATGGTTTGAAAATACTGATTCAACCCTCCCCCCAATATTTTTCCCAACATTTCTTTTGTAGGTGAAATCGAATTTGTAGTATCATATTTCAGAGCTAGAAAGATTTCATTCTATGGATTGAGACTCAAATATGTCCTTGAGGGTAGTTCAAACTATATTTATTATAAGGATAGGAAAGAGGTAGTTTTGGAAGAAAACAAGCTTAAGGAATTCTTAGACAAATATATTCCTAAGCCTCCAGCAGTTAATGCTCAAGATCTGGAAAAGTGGAGAAAATGTGTTGCAAAGGCAAGAAGGATTATCCTAGAAGGAATTTGAGATCATATTGTCTCGAACCTCCATGGTAAGGAGACTCCATATGCAATGTGGAAGGCCTTGATAGACCTGTTTCAAAATAACAATGACCACAAGAAGTTGGCACTTAAGGACAAGCTTAGAAAAAGTAAGATGGACAAGGGTGACAAAATACCAAAGTACGTGACCAAGTTCACCCAATGTCGGGATGAGATGAGAAGTGTTGGTGTGGTAGTTTCTAAATATAATCTTGTCAGCCTAGCACTTCTAGGCCTTCCATAGAGATGGAACAACTACCAAGCCTTAGTAAATGGGAGGGAAAAGCTACCAAAGTGGGAGTCTTTGTCGTTCGACTTAGTGCAAGAATATATTTGACGGAACACCAGAGATGGATTCTCATCCAAACATGATGATGGGGAGACCTATTCCTTAGTTGGAAAGGAGATGAAAGGGAAAGGGAAGTCAACCCATTCGAAATCAGATTCCAGTCATCATGGAAAGAAGGACATATTGAAGATTAATTTTTTTCACTGTCACAAGTTGGGACACTATGCCAGGAAGTGTTCGCACAAGAATACCAACAAGAATCCCTCTGGAGGAGTGGAAGGTGAATCTCTTGCTTCACAATTCAAGCTAGATTTTACCCTCATCACTTGCATGGTGACATCGATGATGGGTAGTGTGTGGTATCTGGATAGTGGAGCCTCATTCCCCATGACTGAAAATAGATAATTCGTTAGAGACTTGGAGGAGAAGGACCTTCAGATGCACATCAAAATGGGAGATGATGGGAGGTATAACGCGATTGACATTGTTACTATTAGCTTTTAGAGGAGTCTCGTTCTCCTATCACATTAAAATATGTCATGTATGTTTTAAGTATGAAGAAGGATTTGGTTTCAGTTCCCATGTTGGAGAACCATGTATATGATGTGATATTTAGAAAAGGAAGTGATTTCCTTCATCACATAGCCTCAGGACAAGGGAAGTAGATTGAGGTCTGAGTGAAGAACCTCTACAAATTGGATGTAGAAGACTGTGCTACTTTTAACACAAAAGCAGAGAGGGTACAGAGCGAGACATCTATTTAGTTGTGGCATAGAATATTGAGTCACTGGCACCACAAAGCTTTGAATATCATGCAACATATTTCTACAGGACTTCCCAAGGGTACACTAGAGTAGAGAAACACATGAAAATGGTATACATTGGTGAAGTACTCCAAAGATACCTTTCATGATAAGGATAGTCGAGTGCAAATGTTTCTTGAAAAAGTTTGCTCAAATGTGTGTGGATCGTTCTTGACAGCCTCCATGACCAAGCACAAGTATTGTGTGATATTAGTAGATGATTTCTCCCATAAGTGATGAATTTTCTTCACACAAAAGAAATATCATACATTCTCTAAATTTTGTGAATTTAAAGAACTTGTTGAGAAAGACACTGGCAAGAAAGTTAAAGCTCTTAGGAGCAATAACGGTGGAGAATATGTGTCAAATTAATTCAAGAAATTTTGTGCATAAGAAGGCATTCAACAGGAGTTAATAGAACCCCATAACCCATAATAGAATGGGGTGGCTAAAATAAAGGACAAAAGTATTGTGGGAGCTCCATGGGAAATGTTACATGATCAAGGCCTACCATTACACTTTTTGGTTGAAGCATGCAACACAACTATATATGTGCAGAACAAATGTCCTCATCAGATTCTCAGGATGAGTACACTAGAAGAAGATTTTTTAGGTAAGAAACCAAATGTGGCACACTTTAGGATCTTTCACTCATTAGTCTACTATCATGTTTCCAAGGATGCAAGGAAAAATATAGAATCAACAACTAAGTTGGGCATATTTTTGGGGTACACTGATACACCTCGCAACTATCGAGTGTACCTGTCATCTCACAAAATGACACTGGTTCATAGAGATGTGAATTTCGATGAAGAGAAGGCCATGAGATTTTCCCTTGAGAGGAAGCTTCAGTTGCATGGAGAAGAAGATATTTTAGCTCCAAAGGAAGAACCTTAAGATGATGTGGAGTAGCTGCATGCACAGGAGCAGAGAGTGGAAGGACCACTCATGTAGAGACTTCTAGAGATGGAAGGAAGCACACAAGAGAGGTTGACATATTGATGCATGATTTAGAGAGAATGTGGGAGCATCCACATCATAACGTAGGAAAAGGAGGTCACCAGATTGGTACACTAGCTACATGGCTCCAATGAGCGATGGTTTAGAGATTGAGCCATCCTCATTCAAGGAAGTAGTGCAAGAACTAGTATGGATTGATTCCGTGGTTGAGAAGTATGACTCCATTATCAGAAACACTATTTGGGAAGTGGTCCCAAGACTAAAAAATAGTTAGTGGTGAGTTTCAGATGGCTTTACAAGGTAAATCAAGAAGCAGATGGGAGTGTGGAGAAACACAAGGTGATATTTGTGGCTAGAGGGTTCTCTCATGTGGAGGGAATTGATTACAAGGAGACTCTTTCTCTAGTAGCAAGGTACTTTTGAATTAGATATATTCTAGCACTTTCAGCTTAGATGGGATGGATGATACATCAAATGTATGTGAAGACAATATTCCTCAATGGTGCGATTGAGGAAGAGGTGTACATTAAGTAGCCAAAAGGATTTGAGACCTTCAATAGAGAGTCACATGTGTCTAGACTCAAGCGAGTGTTTTATGGACTGAAATAAGCACATCGTGCTTGGTACACCAGAATTGAGAGCTATTTCACCAGGTTGGGCTTCACCAAAAGTGAAGCAAATGAAAACGTTTAACATATTGTGGTCGAATGTAAATTGTTGACATACTATTATATGTTGATCATTTAATTCTAATAGGTGATGAGAAGCTAGTAAAATATTGCAAAGAGGATCTTGCAAGAGTATTTGAGATGAAGGACCTAGGTCTTATGCATTATTTCCTTGGTATTGAAGTAGGGAAAGGAGATGAGGAAATTTTTGTCTCTCATGGAAAGTATGCCCATGAGATACTGAAGAAGTTCCACATGGAGAGCAACAAACCCATGGAGACTCCTTTAGCAGGTAATTGGAGGAAGGAAGATGCTACTTCAAGTGAAGTGGTGAAGGATACTATTTACAGGCATCTTGTGGGTTCACTTATGTATTTTGTGAAAACACAACTGAACATATGTTTTTCAGTTAGCCAACTTAGTTAAGAAATGGTTAATCCAACCAAACTCCATTAGAAGGTAGCTAAACATGTGTTGAGATACCTCAGAGGCACCACTCAGTTTTTTCTTTGGTACAAACGAACAAAGGGAGTGAAGCTTCAAGGCTTCACAAAAGTAGATTGGGAAGGGAGTCCATCTGATAGGAAGAGTACATTAGGGTGAATCTTCAGTATTGGGGTAACAACAGTTTCTTTGTAAAATAGGAAGCAAAGATCAATTGCACCCAATTAGGAAAAAGCATAGTACATGGCTACTAGTCAAGATACTCGTGAGGATATCTAGTTGAGGAATACCCTCATTGGGTTATTTAGTCAGTAGATGGATCCTACAATGATTTATTGTGACAATCGGAGTTCTACCAAACTATCTAAGAATCCAATTTTTCATGATCAGTCCAAGCATATCGACATTTGGTATCATCATCTATGAGATTGTGTAGAGAGGAGAATCATGTTGCTAGAGTACATTCCTACAGAAGAACAAAATGCAAATATTTTAACAAAGGCATTGTCAAGATGAAAATTTGAGGTTCAGAGAGGCGGGATTGGGGTAGCAGATAATCCCTTTCTTGTTGAGAGGGAGTGCTGAAAATGCAACAAGAAAATCCTAATTTAATTTTGTCCTTGGATTAAATTAGGAATAAAATTGTAATTCCACATCTCATGACAACTTGTATTAGTTAACTAAGTTAGTTTGACTTAGTTGTCTTAGTTAATTCGAGTTGAGGGTCTAACTTAAGTCATGTAGAGTGTCTCCTGATTTATATGAGGCTTGGTTGGGTTTATTTTGAGTTGTAATTAATTAATTCAATTTAACTGAGTTAAAGTAAGTTAAAATAGTTCCAACTGTTGGAGGAACTAGTGGGAGGTGTAGTAGTGTGGTGCTACTTGCAATGATCAACTAGTTAAATGATGATTCACCCATAATTAACTCATGCATGTCAGATCTAAGAGTTACCCATTTGAGATTGGAGTTCAGGGACAATGTAATATTAGTTGTATAATTATCTGAATTGTACATGTGGTACATGTAGTCAGAGGAAGGCCAATGATGGATTGCGCAATTCCTTTGAGGAATTTAATTAATAGGGGATAGTTCCCAAGGAAATAGTGCAAGGAAATAGGGACTTGGGAAAGAAGAAAATTGGTTAAGTATTGGACTGGGCTTGTCTAGGAAGTTGTGAGATAGATAGAGATAGTACAACGGTTGCTTAGGCTTGAGCAAAGCCTTTTTAATCTTCTCATATTTTATGACTAATGTAATATATAGATAGAAGGGGGCTTTAGGTATGACTTTCCTTAGGAAATTGTTGTGTAATGTCCTCACTGACTTCTTTCTCTTGTATGCTTCATGATTTCATGATCGTTTAATTTTTCCGCTAATGAGTAGAGTAGATTCAAGTATATTGTTTTAGTAAATTACAATTAATAGTTTGAATCTACAAGGATTTCTACACGGAGGGCTAGGGAACCTGTGGAGGTTTCCTAGGCTAGGAAATCATTCCTAGTTGGCTGGGAGATAAATTCAGTCAGGTATCTAGGAGGAGCATCCCAAATAAGCCACTAGAACAAATATTCTTCCATTTGTTTATTTTATTTATGTAAATTAATGAAAATGAAATTGCTTACATGTGTAATATATTGTTGATCAAATTTTACTTATATGTTTTTATAAAGTAAATATTGAGTTATAAACATGTTATTTTTCTTCTTATTTTAATTAAATTATTTATTTTAGTTAGAATACCTAGATAAGGTCATCACAGGTGATTTCTTGTCTTCTAGCCTCTTCACACTACTTTTATATCGCAGATCAAATACCAATATGTGTGTCACTAGAGGAGGTTGAAGTCTTCTTATTTAGAGCCTTCACCAAGGCTAAGGTGGGCCTTTCTAGGCTGAGTTTATAATGGATGGCTCACTTGGTCATGGGGTCTTTCTAGAATATTCTAAACATAAAAATAATATTTTATTTCTTGATAAAAGAGCCCAATTGGGTCTATTATATCATGACATAAAATTTGACTCAAGACAAAAACCCTAGAGCACTCAATGGGTGCTTAGACCTAGGAATCAAAAACTTTGAGGATGAAATGCATGCTTTAGTACATAAATTTTCTTTTACAATCTTTTTATTTTTATTTTTATTTTGATAATTATATAAGAGATACATCATGTTATGATCCAAATAAAATTATGAATACCAATACTAGTTACAACTTTCAGTAGGAACTTCACATCTTACAAACCTTCAATGTCTACTAGGGTAGGATTCTCCTCAACTAAACTCGTCTCTCGTTTTGTACTTCACATTTATTCTTATCCGCAGACTTGCTCTGAAATGAAGTGAATGTGTGATTTCTCTGAAAGGAGGTCAAATTTCTACTTTATATAGCCTTCCAAGGGATATTTAAGCCCAATGGGAGGCCAACTTTAGCTAGCTATCTAACCTATTCTTGGGAGCACTATAAGCATTTTTCCAAAATACAAAATGATTTTGTTTCTTTTATATAAGTTCCCAAATGGGTATTTACATAATGAAAATGAATTTTTGACTCAAGACATTCCTATATGCTTGCAATGGATTCCTGACATATTAACCAATGACTCAAACATGAAACCCATGCTTTATAAAATTTTATTTTTACAATTTTCTTTCTTCTTTTGATCAATATATAATAATTACAGCATGACATGAGAAAAATGAAAATTATGAAGATCGAAACTAGTTACGTTTCCCAACAAACAGGAGCATGTTGATTCAACTAAGACATAGTAGAAACAACAATTATGTTTCCATTTTGAGTTTCTCACTTAGCTTGGGACAAGTTTCATTTGATACACAATGACAACAAGAGAACTATGGTTCATGATATATGTCTCATGATGATATTGTCTATTCCTCCAAGTGCAGTGAAATAAGATATCCAAGGGTAGACAAAAAAGATCTCTTCAAGATGACCACCAAGGAAATCCGCAACACCTCCTACAATTTTGGACCTGAGGAAACCCTAGAAACCCTAGGGCATTTTCATGTGTGAACATTAGAAGAAAAATTACAAAATTTCAAAATATTGATGTGTCTCTCAATAGGTTGAAGATCCATATTTATATAGCCTTTCTAAGAGGCTCCATTATCTCTCTCTAGGCCGACTTTTCCTTGGCTAGTCGACCTGGTCTTGGGAGCCTTCTAGACATTTCTAATTTCAAAATAATTTTTCTTTCATTGATACAAATATCAAAAAGTGTGTTTTACAATATGACAAGGGCTCTTGACTCATGATAAACCCTAGGGGAATTCAGTGGATGCTTGACCTAATGACAAAGTGACTTGAGCATGAAACCCATGCTTTACAAAAATCATTTTCATTCTTATTTTGATAGATACATAAGAATTACATCACGACATGAGTCAAATGAAAATTATGAAGATTGAAACTAGTTATATTCTTGAACATATCAAAGTACGTGGGTATTTTTTTGTAATGGAAGATTAAATGCTATCAACTTATGTTGAGTTCTCAAGTTATCGAGTGATTTCATTAGTTAGGATGAATAGGTTCTCAAGTTATCAAGCTTTTAAATATTATGTGAATATTTTAAACACAAAAACTTCCTTATAACTCACTTGTCGTAATATAATGTTCTTGTGGTTTCATCAAAGTGTTTCTCAACATCCCTTATGTCACTCGTGAATAATTTCTCTCATTTGATGCAATGTTATAGGATGTTCAACCAAACATGTATTTGTAAAATCTATCTTTGTTGGGTGACGCAAGTTCGGGTAGGATAGAAGAAATTGACCAAACATCTACTACATCGTCTAACAAGCAAATATCATCTAGATGTGAAAAGATTAGAAGAAAATTCCATAGATGCATGGAAATTTTTCTTGCTAAAGGGGGGTCATGTTATTATGATAATGAGAGCATAGATGACATCAATGTGCCCTTGAGGTAAAAACATCTGGCGAAACAATGGGCACCCAAGGATATTCTTGAAATAAACATTGATGTTTATGTCAATGAAAGGATATATCACATTGCCCCATCATCATTACATGGTTTGGAGCTATTTTCCATGGATGGAATAAAGGTATTTTATGGAGGATTAACTGAATTGATGGAGTATTTTAGACCCAGTTCAACTACAGTGATAGGGTACGACTAGTACAATATCCCAAAATTATGCGAAGATATGGAGTGGCCAAAAATTATATACAACTAAAAGACAATAATGAAAATAAAGGTGCAACTATGTATATTGATAGAAGGACAAAAGTAGTAGGGAATATTGCAAGGTTTGTAAATAGTACACGAAACGTCACCATAAATAAGCAACGCAATTGCATATTTGAGGGACATGAAGGAAAACATGTATTCGTATGCGTCATTAAATCAATAGTTGCAGGGGAAGAGTTTCTCATTTATTACAATTTGAATAAAATAAATACAAATATCGCTATTATGGGGGTGGTATGTATTCAATTTTACCCAACTTGTAAGAAATGTCTATTGTATGTTATGATTGTCATTTACTACGTGAAATTTCTATATAAATTTAGACATATGTCAATAGTGGTTTTCTTATTAATATAATGATGATTAATTGTAGATGAATTGAAAATTACATTTATTTGATAAGCTTGGTGATAAGGGGAGGGCACCAACCTTAGAGAAATCCACAGATGCTCGTGAAGAAGAACTTACAGATGATGCAATTTTTGTTTTCATCAATCCAATCCAAGCAATAAGGAATATTAAAATAAAATCAAACAAGAAACTTAATTCTTTAGTTCTGATTGTGCCTCAGAAAGTTGATATAAAAGGCGAAATTAGAACCTTGCCACAACATTTTCATTGGTATGGGGTGAGCAACTCATTTAATTATCCCATTTATTTGTTTATGATTTAGTTATCTCATCCTTAAAAAAAAAAAAAAACTCTTTATTTTACAAGAATTTTTGGTGGAGTACGATCCTCATGTTACGACTATGGGATGGGTTGATGTTGGTAGCAATGTCGATGTTTCACTTGTGAGTGAGTCACTAGTCATTTAGACTGGTACAACTGCTCAACCACCCACAACAGGGTCTGTACCCCCTGAACAACGTACGTTAGGATCTACACATGATGTTGTGGATGTAGAGCATGATCCAATTACCTAATTTGAAATGATATTTCTTAGATATTCCCGTGTTACTAGCATGGGATCACTATCAATCACATTTTTGGTCGATGATGACAATTTCCCCATGAAAATAAAGAAACCTCTAGGTATTTAAGAAGTATTTAGATAGTAAGTACAACCTAAATGAAATTAACGTATAATCTTTGATTATTTTAAACTAATTATAATATTGTTTTGCAAGAAATGACATATTTTATAGGTGTTTATATGACACAACCTTGGAAATATTTGGGTCGACCATTCACACAAATTGGAAATCCAAATGTTCCAAGTTAAAATATGAACTTATTAAAAGGATGGTTCGCATGTTCGGTGATGATACCTTCAACAAATCTAGACTTACCTCAAAGGATAGCCTACATTTAAAATATTTGTGGGACTAGTATAGGGATCAATTGGAAAGGGCCAGGTCACATGAACACCCTCAATCAATTCCAAAGTGTTGGGTGTGGAGCCTGATTATCTTCTTGATTGTTCAGAGGTTTTTTGTTTTAGCCACGTTAGTTCCCCATTCGTAAGGGGTGGAAACATTGCATGTTTAATCATGCTTGGGGGGGGGGGGTTGAGTGACGAACTTTATGAGCCCCCCTAGCGGGGGTTCAAGGGTAACACCCTTGAAGCTAAAAATAGATGAAAATTTGCCTTGTAAAATATTGTAATTTTGTAGTCAATCTAGGCCATTCATTAGGCAGGTGATCTAATGGTAGAAGTTATGTTAATTTAGGGTTTTTCCCCTATAAGGCAACCCTCAATTTATATGAGGGAATTGTATTGCGACTATGTATCATTATTCTGAGAGGGAGAGAGAGAGAGAGAGAGAAAGAGGCAACATGAGAGTGAAGAGGAAAGTATAGTGGATCTACTTTATTTTATAACTCTTCATTTTGTTGGCTAATATAAAAGGAAGGACTGGTTGTTTCTTTGTGGACGTAGCCCAAATTGGGTGAAACACATATACCTGTGTCTCTCTTGTTTTATGTGTTTCTATATTTGTGTTTCCACAATATTTTATGTATTTTTAATTGCTTCGTTAATTAATTTCAAACAATTAGTATAAGAGACAAAGGTTTATTTGGTTGATAAACTCGCAAGAGACAAGGGTTCCTAGTTCAATTGGGAGAAATGGAGGAAGATGGTAGGTTTAGGGCTGAGAAATTTAACAGCCAAAACTACCAGTTGTGGAAGATGCAAATGGAAGATTGTTTGTATCAAAATGATTTGTACCTACCATTGAGCGGAAAATCAAAGAAGATGATGAGTATGATGGACACAAAATGGGAGATTTTCCACAGAAAGGCACTAGGAACAATATGGTAGGAAACAACAAAAAAAGGTTTAAATATGGAATTGGCCAAACTATATGAAAACCCTCGGCCTCAAATAAGGTATTTCTTATAAAGTATCTATTTAATATGAATATGTTAGAAGGTGGATCTATTACCAATGATTTAAATGAATTTAACACCGTTACCAGTCCGTTAAGTTCTTTACGGATAATTTTTTATGATGAAGTTAGGGCTCTATTATTTATGTTCTCATTGCCAGAAAGTTGGAATGACATGGTTATAGCTAGTAGTAACTCTATCTCTCAATCTAGTATTTTAAAGTTTGATGATGTTGTTAGTTCCATCCTTAGCGAGGACATGCGATGAAAAATCTCTGGTGAGACATCAAGTAATGCTTTGGCTATAGAGACTAGGGGAAGAAAAATGGAAAGAGGAAGGAGACCAAGAAATCATAGTAAGTCAAGAAAAGGTATATCTAAATCTAGATCAGGAATAGTGTGCTGGAAATGTGGGAAGAAAGGACACCTAAAGAAACATTGTAAATATCGGAAGGGAAAATAAGGAGATGGAAAATAAGAGAATGAAAATGAAGCAAATGTGACATGTGATGTGTTGCAAGATGATTTGATTCTTTCATTAGAGAATATTATTAATGTTTGGGTGGTAGATCCATGGGCCTCATTCCATGCCACACCTTATAGGAAGCATTTTCGTTACTATGTTCAAGGAGATTTTGGACAGGTTCGTCTAGGTTATGATAAACTCTATAAAATCATTGGAATGGTTAAGGTTTTTATAAATAAACATAATGGAAACCAATGGCTATTGAAGTAGGTAAGGCATGTTCTAGATTTGAAAAAAATATAATTTCAACAAGCCAGTTGGGAAGTGAAGGCTGTGTAACTACTTTTACAGACAAAACTTGGAATGTCACTAAAGGAGCCTTGGTAATAACAAAACGAGAAAAGGTTGCTACATTGTATTTATGCAATAGTATTTCTAATTTTGTTAATGTTTTAAACTCCACAAGAGAAGATATGACACTCTAGCATCATAGGCTCATGCACATGAGTGAGAAGGGGATGTAGGTTCTCCACTCAAGAAATTTGTTGCCGAGTTTGAAGCACGTTGATTTGGATTTATATGAAATTTGTGTTTATGGAAAACATAAGAGAGTCAGATTTATCATAGTTGGGAAGGAAAGGAATAGCGAAAAATTAGAGCTATTGCATACTTTTATATGGAGACCTTCTTAGGTATCATCTCTTGGTGGCTCTTGCTATTATATTACTTTCATTGATGATGAAACTAAGAAAACCTAGATTTAGCGTATTCGAAATAAATTTGATGTATTTGATACTTTCAAGAAATGAAAAGATTTGGTTGAGAATGGGATAGGAAATAAGTTGAATTGTCTTAGATCAGACAATGGAGGTGAACACTTCAATAAATATTTTGATCAATATTGTTTATAGCACGGAATTTGCAGAGATAAGACAGTTCTAGGAACACCACAGGAAAATGGTGTGTCTGAAAGGATGAATAAGACAATCATGGAAAGTGCAAGGTGCATGAGATTGCATGCAATATTTCCTTTAAAATTTTGGGTAGATGTTGTAGACATTGTTGTTTATCTAATTAATAGAGGGCCTTCAATTTACTTAGATGGTAGTATTCCATAGGAGGCCTGGACATGTAAAAAGGTAAACTACTCATTTTTAAATACTTTTGGTTGTGAATTTTTTTTCCACATCAATAAATAAAATAGAACAAAGCTTGAGGAAAAATGAAAGAAATGTAACTTTATTGGATATGATGTAATGATTTTGGTTATCGCTTATATGATTATGAAAATCACAAAATCATTATGAGTCGAGATGTCATAATGAATGAAAAGGTCTTGTATAAGGATCATATGCAATAAAAGAAACATGAAAAGGAAAATAAAGAATACAGAATGCTTGATGAGATCACATAAAAATTAAAGGTGCTTGAAAATTATAATAATCAATAGACTCAACAACAACAACAAAAACAACAACCACAACAACAACAGGCACATCAAACACCTAAGAGTGGTGTTAGAATATCTACTAGGATAAGGAGGCCCCTTGAACGCTACTCTCCTTCATTATATTATGTATTATTGACTGATTATGGTGAACTGGAAAGATATAAAGAAGCAATGCAGGTAGAAACTAGGAAGAAGTGGGAGCAAGCCATGGAAGAAGAGATGGATTCCTTGATGCATAACCAAACTTGGGACTTAGTTAGTTTTCCTATAGGTAAAACAACATTTTAGAATAAATGGGTTTATAGGTTGAAGGAAGAAGATGGAGGAAACAAAGGTATAAGGCAATACTTTTGGTGAAGGGGTTTGCACAAAAGAAAGTTATAGACTTTGATGAGATATTTTCTCTTGTTGTTAAAATCAATTTAATTAGAACTATTTTAAGTCTAGTGGCAACAAAATATTTTCATCTTGAGAAGTTAGATGTAAAGACAACATTTCTCCATGGGGATTTGTAGGAAGAAATATATATGCAGTAGCCATAAGGGTATGAGGTCAAAGGGAATGAGAAATTAGTGTGAAAATTAAAGAAGAGCTTGTATGGCTTAAAACAGGCTCCAAGGCATTGGTATCTAAAATTTGACAGATTTATGTCTGAACAAGGTTATACTAGATGTCACTTTGACCATTGTGTTTATCGTAAAAATCAAAATGCCAAAAGATATATTATATTGCTATTGTATGTAGATGACATGCTTGTTGCAGGGTCTAACATGTAGGAAATAAATGCCCTTAAAATAAAATTGGCAAATTCATTTGAAATGAAGGATTTGGGTGCTCCAAAATAAAACCTTGGTATGAGAATAACTAGAGACAGGAAAAATCACAAATTAATGTTTTCTCAGAGTCAGTACATACAAAAGGTGTTGGAAAGAATTAATATGCAGAATACAAAACCAATTAATACACCTTTGGCTAGCCATTTCAAACTAAGTAAGAAGATATGTCCCAAGACCCAGGCAAAGATGGATTATATGTCTAAAGTTCCATATTCATCAACAATTGGAAGCTTAATGTATGACATGGTATGAACAAGGCTTGATATTGCACATGGAGTGGGAGTTGTAAGTAGGTACATGAACTATCCAGGAAAAGAACATCGGATGGCAATGAAATCGATTCTCAGGTATTTCAGAGGTACCATAAATCAAGCATTATGCTTTGGTGGTTCAAACATTTCTCTACACGAATATGTTGATGCATATATGTCAAGTGATATAGATAACATAAGGAGCACCACATGGTATGTATTTACTATAGGTGGAACAATTTTCATTTGGGTTTCAAAATTGTAAAACATTGTTTCACTTTGAACAATGGAAGTAGAGTATGTTGTTGCTATAGAGGCTAGTAAAGAAACTATTTGGTTACAAATATTTATGGATGAATTGGGCTAGGAGTAGGAGATGGGCATGTTATATAATCACAGTCAGAGTGTCATTCATCTTGCAAAGAACTCAACATTTCATTCCAAGACTAAAAATATACAACTCAAGTATCATTTCATACGGTTAGTGTTGAAAGATGGATATTTGAAGTTGGAGAAGATACACACTAGCCAAAATCTTGAAGATATGTTAACAAAATGTGTAACCAGGGAGAAACTAAGTTTCTAATCAGTTTCAATTGGTCTTCAAGTATGATGGTGAAGATGAGAAACATCTAGGTCCAAGTGGAATCATTTTCCATCAAGTGAAGCAACGATGGGGTTTATATAATCAGTCTCCAAGTGGGATATTGTTGGGTGTGGAGCCTGATTATATTCGTAATTGTTCATAGGTTTTTTGTTTTAGCTGCATTGGATCCATGTTCCTAACAGGGTAGCAATGCCTTCCATTTAATCACTGATAGGGTGGTCAAGGGGGGAGGGGGGGATGACAAATTTTATGAGCCCCCTCTAGTGGGGGTTCATGGATAACACCCTCAAAGCTAAAAATAGATGAAAATTTTCCTTGTAAAATATTGTAATTTCGTAGTCAATTTGGGCCATTCATTAGGTGGATGATCTGACAGTAGAAATTATGTTAATTTAGGGTTTCTTGCCCTATAAGGTAACCATTGGTTTATATGAGGGAATTGTATTGCGGTTGTGTATCATTATTCTGAGAAAGAGAGAGAGAGAGAGGAGGTTGTGTGAGAGCCAAGAGCAAATTACAATGGATATGTTGTAGGTTGTATCTCTTCATTTTGTTGGATAATATAAAAGGAAAGATTGTTTGTTTATCCATTGATGTAGCCCAAATTGGGTGAACAAAATATATCTATGTCTCTCTTGTTTTATGCATTTCTGTATTTGTGTTTCCATAATATTTTATGTATTTCATTGCTTCGTTAATTAATTTCTAACACTGAGATGGAGTGGAGATCTCTCATGGAAGATGCACACGAGAAGGCACTTCGAAAAGCATGGAATATTCCACCCAAACCAAGAAGGTATGAGGCACTTTTAATAATGTAATTATGATGCTTTATCATCATTGCAAAATCTAATTAAGTTTTTCAATGTTTTAAATATAGGCTTCGAGATACTTCCAAAGACACATAGGATATAAGAGCCAAACATGGGCAACATCATCTTGGCCAAGGTGGTTAGTTGAGACTGGCCACAAAAATTATAAGTTTATAAAATAATAATTTAAATTATAAATTGTTAACAATTTTAATTTAATATCATAGAAGAAGAAAAAATCATGTTCTAACAGGAAAATTTTAAGGATGGGAAAATTACCTTGAGTTTAAAACATTGGCAATCTCATTAGTCCTTAATATGAAAATTATAAAATGTTTATTGATGCATTTGTAAAATTATTCAAATTTATAATGATTTTATATATACAATCTATATAACATTGGTGATTTTTAAGGTAAAATGATTTTGTATTATAATATTTGGGTGAATCATTTTTATAAAAAATGGGATTTGACAAATCCTTTTTTTTGGAAAATTATGGAATATTAGCCCACCTGCGAATATTAGCCCCTAAAATTTTCCATGTTTCTAATGAAAAATTGTAGGGGGCACAATTAAAAGAGGCTCCCATGGAGGAATAGCGAAGGCTTGATTTCAAATATGGTTATCAATTTGTGGTTGAATGGAGGACAAGATTGGAGTCTTCAGAGTCTTCCACCACCCAACATAACACTCAGGAAAATAAAAGCAATGAACATCATTTATAAATCATTACTTGTACAATCTATTGGTTATTATTTTTGGCTATAAAGTAATGTATTTGATTGTAAAAAGTAAGCGATCAATATAGATACAACACATGAGCCTAATGACAATGGAGTTCCTGACCTTGAGACTAATGTTCAGCTCAGTACTGGAGGTATTCTATGTGTTATAAAAAAATTGTAGTATGGAATACAATTAAAAATATTTAAATGCAAATGGTGTATTAATTATAGCCTTTCTTTTTTCTACACCAGAGCATGTATAGGATGTGGCCAGAGAGGAGGAGGAACATATGGACACATCCAAAAGTATTCTGCTTCTCTCCACTATTGAAGCAGGTAAAGAACAATCTACTACTATTTTTATTAATAAAAAATTTGTAATAATAATAATTATAAATATGAATTTAAATTTTCTTTATTTATTGCAATTGATTCTCAGCCCCACTTGTAGTAGCATAGTCGTAGGACTAGGTCAACAAGAAGAAATATTACATTAGAGAAAATAACAATTGAAGGGGGCCAAGATCGAATCATCTTCGCTAACTTCATATTAAAAAAGCAAAAGAAACATGATAAAAAATGATTGCACTTGTTTATTTACAACCCTTTTTTTAGTACCACATTTTTGACTAAGAGGTTCAATGCCTCATTGCATGTGGACATGTAACTTTATACTATCTTAAGAAAAAGTTTTGATTTTTTTATTGAAAAACAATAGAAATATTTTGTTTCATATTATGTAAACATATTTTTTGTGATACAAGGAAGGTGTAGAATATCACTTATTTGATAAATTAGTGGTATAATTCAATAGACTCCATTATGAACACCAAGAGCCTATAATCAGATTCCCATGCTAAACTAAACCTTTACATAATCTGTGCCCATGATAAGTCAACCATCTACTATTTTGTATACCTATCCCACTCCACCATACACTACCACACTCCTAATTTAGGTGATACCTACTCCTGCTTAAATTCCTAATCACAACTAGGGAAAATTTTAGGGGCTAATATTCGAAGGTGGGCTAATTTTATATGTTTTTTTCCAAAACACTTAATCACCAATTTCCATTTTCCCTAAAAATTATTCACCCAAATTTTATCTCATAAAGTTATTGTACCTTCTAAATCACCTAAGTTTTATACAGACTATATAAAATCTTAAAAATTTGAATATTTTTACAAACATATCACTAAACATTTTAGAGTTTGCATGTTAGGGACAAGTAAGATTCAACAAGGTTTCTAAACTTTAAGATAAATTTCCATCCTTAAAATTTTTCCCGATCACAACAATTTGTGATTATGATGACAATTTAAGTACATATGTGTGTAATGTCCATGATGGGATGTATGAAGTTTCATCCCCAAATTCAATTATTATAATCTTAAACATGCTAGCAATAGTCTATCTCATCATCTGAAAATGACCCAGCTGATGAAAACTTACAATTTTTATCATCATCACTTCACACTATATCATGAACCCTTTCTAAAAATTATATGCATGAATTTATGGAAGGACATCCCTTCTACCTATCTTATGATTGATTGTGAAAAAAAGTGAATAAATGACAATGGATAGATCTTTGTTGACAAGATCCCCTACTTACAAATTGTACTTTGTTCACCTATTCTCACAATGAATTATAGGTTAGGTAGAGGCAATGGTCTGCCATAAATTTAAGCATATAGTCCGTAGAAGGGGTCATCTATGAGACAGTCTGAAGTGATGATGACATACATGGTAAATTTTCATATGTTGGGCCATTTTGAGATGGTGATGACAAACCAGTGCTAACCCATTCAAGGTTATAATCATTCATGGGAAATGTGTAGACAAAAATTCATACATCTCATCATGGACATTACACTCATCCATACTTAAATTGTCATCATAATCACAAACTATTATGAATTGACAATTAATATATGTTATAATCTTGCTAGACAAATATAGATTAGAAAATGCAACCAATATATAGATTAGTTACAATAAATATAGTAGAATATATAACATCCATTCCACTTGTGTCGACTAGTCTATATTGAGACTAATATTGATGCTTCATGGGATGGTGTATCAATTCATCTCATGCTTTATCCCAATAATAATTGAATGTCATAATATTGCTCTAATTCAAATTCTGGCAATTTATAAGGATTGTAGCCTTCGACTATTTGCATGACTCTCTAGCTTCAAGTGGTACACTAAGTCTAGGTTAATTAGTAGAGGTTTAATGAAGGTAGTTTATTGTCCTTAATCCATATTCAAAAGATCTTGCAAAAATTGTCATAGGTATGGGCTCTTGTAGGTTATTCATTTTCTCTATTTTCTTAATTTGATTGATATTAGAAGTCTTGTGCTCATAAAACAAACACATACACATATGCCAATTTTTATCCAATATTAATCATTAATATATATGCATCAAACATACCTATCGACTTCTATACACCCGTTCATACTTCAGATATTATATATGTATGTGCAAGACTTATTTGTCCTATTCAAGTATGGTTACTGTAGTTTTCAGACTAGGTTTGATCTTTTAACTATGTGTTTTCAAACTTAATTCAGATACCTTGTTCAAAAAGTGTATTTCAATCATTAATCATGATCAATCTTTGTTTCTAGATTTTTGAAATGGTGCAATAATTCAGATGCCTAGTTTAAAAAACAATGCTCATGCATGTTTTTTGGATGAGACCTAATCTATTGAAGGATAAATGTGCAATTTTTAATTTTCCAATGCTATTAAATTTCTCATTTAAGCATCTAAAAATATCATCCACTACACTCTTCCCTAAATATTTTATACAAACCCCTCTTATATGTTCCCCTAAACCTTGTACCTTCAAAATGGTAGAATAGGCACAAAGAATCTCCATATTTCCTTTGTTGCCCTCTTATTGGAAAATAAAACATTCAACCATTGTAGCAACTCCAGAATCCATTAGTGATTCATGTTTATAAAAAACTAACAAATGTTAACAAAACCTAGAATTGATCTTCAAAACTTTTAAAAAGGAAACAATTACCACAATATCAAAATTGAAAAGTACAATTCTGCAGATACTTCTCAAACAAAGCATCGGTATTGATCAAGGCAACCAATATTTCCTCTCATCTTCACTAGTAGCATTTGGGGCATCTATGAATTCCAAACATACTCATGCATAGATGCCATACATGCCACCAGTGAATATGGGAGGAAATATTGGCTTTCTTGACCAGTATCGACACTTTGTTTGAGAAGTATCTACAAAATTACACTTTTATGTTTTAATATTGTGGTAATTGTTTCCTTGTTTTAAATTACAATGTTGACTAGTGCACTAGGTAAAGAAAACTCTAATGTTATTTTTATTAATGAATGATAATAAAAAAAATCAATTTAACATTTATTTTTTTTTACAGTTGATGATCCACCCCTCTTGCGGCAACCTCAACAACCTCATGAGTACACGACCAAGTCATCAAAAATAAATAAAAATAAAAATAAATGATTGTAATAGTTATATCATTAGAAACATCATGTACCATATTATGAAAACATATTTTTGATGATAAATATTTTTTAGATGAAGTATTTTGTGTTTATGATTAATGAATGAATGAATGAATATTATACGTTAATGAATAATTGCTATATGTCTCTTTATGTACATGACGGTGTTTCATATTATTAAACATATTTTTTATGGTACAATATTGAGATGATATATTTTGTAGATTTACAAATGAATGAATGTTTGCTATTTTTTTATGTATCTTAATGTATTGGTTTCAACTATTTCCTATGTAATAAATAGATTGGGTACTGGGGAATTGAGAGTGATGTGGGGTGGGGGGTGGGGGGGGGAAAGGGCCATGAGATCTTCCACCTTCACTTGGTTGGCCATGTTAAGTAGAGAATAAATTATGATTTGGATAATCTTGGAGAAAAACATGCTCAACCTAATAGAGAAACAACACAATCAATGTTGACTTCGTTGTTGCTTCTTCGAGTGGGGGGAGGTTTGCTCCAATATTAAACTACTCCAAAAATTTATTCTCAAAACCAAGAGGAGCTCATTCAGGTATTCATGCATGCAAGTATTTTTAATTATTATTTATTCATGCAAGTAAATTTAGTATTTGGTTTAATTTAATCTAAGTTTGCCTCATTGGTGTCATGAATATGTGTAGGACAACTAGTTTCAATTCAGATATTGAAGCAAAACAACTATCTGAAGAAAATAGCTCAAAATGGTAAGGGTTTAGGTGAGAAAAAAAGAATTGTTTGATATTTGGTTTTTATGTCTTGGCCAAGTGGGAGTTACATAATGTTTTATAAGAAATAACAAAAGATTTCATGAATTTTTTTTATGTAGTATTTGTCTTTCTTTGAAAATTGTGTTTGTATTTGAGTGAAAGACCATAAATTGATATTTTTCATGTAGGGTAGTAGGAGAAACTCTTACTCTATTAATTAGGAATAAGGCACTGGTATGATTTTTATTCTATTTTATTAATTATTAATCACATCTTTCTCCTCCTTCCTCTGTTTTGCAAGTACTTTCATTCACATATTTGGATTTGAAATATTAACTACAGTTAGAGTCATATACGCAAAAAAAACTCATCGAAGTACTGCTCAACTTTAGCCCACCAAATTCTTGGCTACTAGGTGCACGTTGTGGTTTTCATTGCATTTGATTTCAAGCAATTTTTTATTTCTACATTGCGAATCTACCAAGACCATAGATGTTGAGATAAACTAGGGAACACAAAATTTGGGTTTCTTTTATAATGTTTTCTCTTGTATATTGACAGTTCTTGTGATATAATGTTAGTTAATCATCATCATTATTATTTTGTTTTAATCATTAAGACAATGAAAATAAAGAAGATCGCAATGCAAACAAGAACACCAGAAATAGGCTCGAGGCCACGGTAAAACTCCTCCACATTGGAAAAACCAAAAAAATTCTCTTCTTATATAAATTTAAGGAATAATTCCAAGACCTTTGATCAATACAACTCACCAAGTGATAGGCCAACCACCCAAACAACAATGTTTCTCTCTATAAATTTCTATGTTTCTCTTCTCTAGCTCAAAATATGAACAAAAATAACTTTCTTCCCATACATGTGAGCTTTCCAAACAAATAATTGATGCATAAGCCAAACAAATATACATTATTTCTTTCCTTGCTATCCTTCACCTATTTATCTCTTTGAATTTGCCTTAGAATTCTTAAAGAGACAGAATTACTTGTGTGACTCAAATGAGGTCCAACACCTCTCCTTTGTTAAGAAATCTAGGGAATTATGTGAGTTGGATTCTTCAATTTTATTTCTATTATCTTTACATTTACTTGTGAAATTATATGTTGATTATGTTAGTATTTCTTTCATCAAATAAATGACAACATGAATATTACAAAGACAAGAATACAAGATGTAGGTGCACAACTAGGGCAAAACCCCTATGAAGGAGAAAATCCATTCAACTCTTTCTATGGTAGATTAAATTAAGTTGAGGCAAAATTGACCCTTTGACTAAATAAATAGACTTACTCCAACCACTAGAGTAGTTCCTCCTACAATTGTCTTTGCAATCATGGTTCTTGACTCCTTTTGTTTCAACTTCAAAATTTTGACCCTCCTTCTGTAATGGTCTTGATCCTCCTACTTCAGAAATATCATTCTTCCTGCTTCAAAAATCTCGGCCTTCCTTTTGCAATATTCTCAACCCTTTCTGTAATCATCTCTGTAACAAGGAACTTCGGCATCCCTGTAATTGTTTATGAAGTTCACATTTTCGACTTCCTCTATAACAGTCTTCTAAGATTCTCGGTTTCCTCTCAATTTCTTATTCATGTAATAGTTTCTCTTACTTCTTGAACAAATTCTTCACTTCTCTCCTTCAAATGGTGAAATAGTAGGCTATTTATACTTATTGGTCACTTTGCATTTGAGCTGACATGAACAATTTGACTTGAACCCGACTTGTAGGCTTGTAATGAAGGGTAACTTGATTAGTTTCTATTTGGAGGCCAACTTTGAAGGATGAATGGAAATCATTTTGGGAGAAGGAACATATTTGGTGGAGGATATATTTAGACACAGAAACAGTTTTCCTTTCTTGACCTTAAGGAGTCCAAGAAGGGTCTCTTACAAAAATGACTTTGAATTTGTCTCAACAAAAAATTGGCTTCATAATGCCCAAAAAATGTATTTGAAGGAAAACATTTGAGATATTAGATTTCAAAGGTATACACCTTGCTCATTCAGTGTTGTATTTTCTACAATGGTTATGCAATCAAAGAAACATTTCTTGCTAACAAAATATTTCCATGTAAAACAATCCATTTTAAAGATTCAATGATAAAAGTTGAAAGAGATGAAGTTTTTTCTCAATACCCAAGTATCAACTCCTTGGAAATTTGTGGAACAAGCTATAAGTCAAGCACAACCATCCCTTTCAAGACATTTGATTGCATTTCTTACTTATGGAGAGGTTCAAAAATATTTCTTTACTAGGCTTGTAATCAATGCTATAGAAAAAATTCAAAATGAACTTAAAGATTAAACAAAAGCTTGGACAGTTGTAAAGAAATATAGAGATTTAGATGACGACCACATGTCTTAGAATGTTATCATGTGGAATTCCTTTGAATGAATGAATTTTTATTGGATTTACCAAAACCACATTTGGGGTACCGTGAATGCAATGTGAAGCAAAAATCTCAAAATAGGTATCTGGAATAAGCACATGCTCCTAGGGGTAATGCAGGGGAAAAGCTATGGATAGCTATAGACATAGATCCTATTAGAGTTTACATAGAACTAGGTCATTATTTAGTCCCTTGATGTTGATAGGAAAGAGAGAGGAAAAGTGATAAGCCCACTAGTTAGTGAAAGATTCCCATGCTAATGGTAAAATACCCTAGTAATTAAATATAACGTTAGTCTATGTTGCATTCCTAGTACCTTTATGTGTTGCATTTCACATGGAATTCAAGAATTTACGATCATTCGATGTCTAATACTTGTATCCATTTCACTTGAATGAATCAAATTATCTATGTGAAGTTAATTATGGCTCTGTTTAATCCCTGTTAATTCAATCATAAAATACAAGCTCCTAGGGACCTCTTGATAAACTCAAAGTTTTATTGGAGTGTTTATTCTCCAATTTCCATTATTGGAATAGTGTTTACCTATGATTAGTCATAGTTCGCATTTACAGTATGGTTCACACTTATTTCTAGCTCTTTTTCTCATGTCCTATAGCTCATGAATAGTATGGTTCACACTTGTGATTTGAGGCTCACACTCAATAGCTCTGTTTCTAAGGTTTTCGACCATCTCACAATGATCATAAAATATATATACCGTCATATTGCATTCTCTATGGTAGGATCTTATAGGAGGTCAAATTATTCATTTTTATATAGTCTTCCAAGGGGTTGACTAGGCCTCTGCCAATCGGCTTCATATTTGTTGGCCAACTTCATATTTGTTGGCTGTGATGTCACTTTTTTCCACCAAGAATAGTTTGAACAAGAAGGTCGAACTGAGTTCTTGAGTTCACTATCAAGGAGGTTTGAAGTCGCCACTGTAATAACCAAATAACTACCCTGAAAATGCACTCAGTCAACTTCAGAAGTGATCACAAAAGGGAGAGTGAAGCTTTATGCAATTCCCGGGCAGAGCCTCAACACAAACATATATATAAGGAATCCAAGTCATTGTATCAATAAACTCTTGAGGAGAACTAAATTGCAGCTAATATAACATTCTTAAGCTTCTTTGCACTTTTAGATATACCCTGTAATAGAAGACCGAAATATTTGCAATTGGATACCGAATTCGATGAGCTTGAACGTAGTCAAAATGATGCCAATGACTACCCCCCCCCCACTTAAGAAAAATTGAGGAGTATCCTAGTGTTATGATCTTGATCTTTGAGAAATACAGAATACTAGAAATACAAAGAAATATAGCCCAGAACATAGAATGAAATGAGAAAAATTGCAAAGTATTATATTATTCAGAATTAAATTCAATGTTCACTTGCCTCTTCGAGGGGGCAACCTCCAGCAGAGTAGAGCTCGATTAGAATAAGACTTGATGATATTTCCCTTATAACTAAGGCTAATTATAGCTAAATGACATCCAACATCCTAACTACTAGTGGTCCCTTGCATAATATGAGCTAACCACTTTATTTATTAACTATGGCCCGTTTACAACTAACCATGGTCCCTTTTATCTAATACAGATCAACCACTTACAATTATTAATATGAGATTTATTGACTTGCTAACTAACTGTGGCTCTGACTCGCCCATTGGGCTTATTACATAAACAAAGGGGTTAGGTTTTGTCCCTAACATGGCCTCCCCCATAAAAGCAGCCTTGTCCTCAACGCTGAAGCTACGGAAACTACTGAAGAATAGTGGTTGGTTCCCAAGTTGCATATTTTGGAGAGGTGTCTTTCCACTTGATGAGGACTTCCTTGATTGTGTGGCCACGGAGATGTATTTCACGAGTATCGAGGGCCTCATCTGGTTGGAGCCAAAGTGAGCCTTCCTCATCCAATTCTGGTAGACTTGTTTGAACTCTACAATTATTTCCTACCACTTTATTGAGGCATGATACTTGAAAGACCAGATGGATTTTTTGAGTAGGTGGCAAGGCTAGTTTGTAGGTGACTGCTCATATGCATTGAAGTATCTGATAAGGTCCATATAATTTTCTGCTAGTTTCTGGAATCCATTTTCTTTGAGAGATGTTTGCTTATATGGTTGTAGTCATAGGAATACCTGATCCCCTTTTTGAAATGCATCCTTGGAATGATGTTGTTCTTCCTGTTTCTTCATTCGATTCTAAGCTTGATGTAGATTATCTTTGAGACGAACTATCATGGCTACACGGTTCTGTAGGATTTGATCAACTTCCTGCACCTTAGAAAATCCATGGATATAGGAAATAGGTGAAGGTGCGAGTTGGTCATACACTACCTCATATGGGGTCATCTTGGTGGCTTCATGATAGTTAGTATTATACCACCATTCAACTAAAGGTAGCCAATGTACCCATTAACACTGCTTTACTGAAGTGAAGCACCTTAGATATGTCTCCAAACATTTGTTGACTGCTTATGTTTAACCATCAGCTTGGGGATGATAGGAGGTACTTAGTTTGAGTTGTGTGCCTTGTAGCTTGAAATGTTCTTGCCAAAATTTGGTGGTGAAAGTGGGGTCACAAGCAAACACAATGGAGGTTGGCATGGCCTGTAGTTTGAAGATCTGGTCCAAGAAAAATTGGGCCACCAAAGTGTTGGAAATAATACTGAGAGGGGGGGTGAATTAGTATTTGTAAATCAATAACTTTTTCATTTGCATAATCAGATTTATATATGCTGCTTTAGTGAAGGGAACTCACGTGTGCACGCAATTGTTCTTAAGGAAAGTAGCATATATCTAGTGAACTTATGATTTAGTTAATTCATCATATGTTGATCTTTAACCTGTGCATCAATACTTTATTAAACATTAAATACCATGTGCAGTTAATAAAAAAATGAACCATCACACATAAGCAATACACTTGAACACCAAGATTTAAGGTGGAAACCCAATGTGGGTGAAAACCACCCACTGCTATCGTCTCTGTCTTCTTTTAATAATAAGAAAATCTATTTACAACATTGCACTAGTGCAAAATGATACCAATATGTAGTCTTCTACTTGCAGAAGGTTACAACCTTATCTCATTCTCCAACTTCTACTGGAAGGGAGCTACAACCCCCTATCTCTTATACTAGTCGATATGTTTACTAGTACGTAGGCACCGACCTACAGAAGGCTACGACCTTCTTTCTTCCTCCAGGGACTACGTTTCATAAATTTTCAGACTAGATGCTCCTGACACAACAATACACATGAAGGCCTCATTTCATCCAATTTTCATACTGGACCTGCCAACAACATTGAAGCCTAGAATCAATCATTATTGCAATACAACCATCAAATACATCTGCATCAACTAATCACTGAAACTCAATCATCGCTCTCTGAATCAACCAAACTCAATCAATCACTGACAACCTCTGAACCTCTAACACAACTGAATCAACCATTCATTCATACTTAATCAACTTCAACAAATCAACTGGAACAGATAGATCATTATAACCAGTACACATATCTGAACCCATAACACTGCATCATCATTCAGAACCAACTGCAACCTCAAAACCATGCATCAGAGTGTATACGCAACTTGGAAGAGTCGAACCATTGTGTATATGCAACTTCATCAAAGTGAATGAGTGTATAGATCTGCAAATACTTATAACTTCGCTGCACTTCCCGACTTCAGACATACCCAGATCATCACATATAAAGGATAAAACATGTGTTACCAATCAGATCTAGCCCATTAGATCACATAATGATAAGTCATTATGATCCTGATCCATCATTAGATCTCATCCATCATCACTGAAGTGAATCATTATCAATCAATTTTAACACTGTCACCAGAATGCAGTCACCAGAACATAAAGCAAAACCTAGAACTCTGCATCAACAACCAAAACCAACTATAACTTCAAACATCATAGTTCATAAAGTATACACTACTTCGATGTGTTGAACCATCATGTATACACGCTTTTACCAAAGTGAAACAACATACATATCTACAAATACTAACTTAAAACTTCACAGACATTCTAGACTTTAGTCATACCCAGATCATATCATTTACAAAATAAAACATGCGTCAGTATTTAGATCTAGACTATCCATGATCAAAACACATAATGATAATACATTTAAGGCTTTATGATCCCAATCCATCAACCATCATCAACCAAATAGATTCATCCTTAGATCAGATCAAGCAAAGCATCAGAAGCTCATAACCTACATATATGATCTAACACTTCAGAAGATATTCAATGCTTGCACTCCTTGGCCTAATGATCTTCTCCTCCTTATATAGTTTTAGGCCTTTCTCAATACCTTGGACCAAAACCACTTAGGACCAATACCTTGGACCAAATACCTAGGGTCAATACCTCAGACCAAATACCTTGGATCATTACCTTGGACCAAAATACCTTGGATTAAATACCTCAGACCAAAACCTTGATTTTCCAACATGTATGTGCCTTTCCTCCTATGAAAGTTATTGTATATGTATACGCTCTTTTTGTTCTGTTAATCCACATGTATACACTCTTTTTCTACAGTGAACCCACGTATACAACTTAAAATACCTAAAAATGTCCTTTTTATTCAACTTCTTGATTCTGATATATAGTCCTTTGTTCCTTCATCCTATTCTTTTGTACCATGACTTTGTTCCCTCTGAATAGACCTGTTATAATGTGATTTGCCTTTGTACATTACTTCTGAAATGATTCCTTTGAACTGCCCTACATTTTGTCATATCTGTAAACACAACTATCATGCATTCTGTCACATCTGATATCTCTCCTATAGATTCATCTAGATACATAGATTCATCTAGTTACCATATATAAGTGAGTTGTTATGCTATAAGTGGGTTGCCATCAAGTACAACACATGCATCATAATGTCAACACAAAGTGGGGGTAAATGGGTGTGGTAGAGTGAAAAAATGAACATATTTATAAAGTCTATCTACATTTACTATGATGACAGATTTGTTTCCCCACTTTGGGAAGACTAGTGATGAAATCCATGGAAACATCCATCCAGAAAAAGGCAGGGAATGGCAATGGTTGTAAGGTTCCTAGTAACTTGAATGCTCATTAGGGGAATTTTGAGGTCTAAAATGGGCCTCCTAGGAAAAATGTACAACCAAAATAAACTTTATAAGAAACAATAGGATTCAAGATGATGATGTCAATCATGGGGGATGATTCACCATTTTTGGAGTAAAAAAGTAAAAAGATTAAAAATAATAAAATAATAAAACTACTTTTTCTACTCATATTTTCAATTTATCTCCCCAATTTTTTACTCAAATTTTGAGTGGGAGTACTCATTGGATGCAAAATTTAATTCCTCATCTAAGGAGTACCCATTTTGCATACTTTCGATGGACTCTACCGCATGAAAAAAATGAGAAATACATGAAAAATGTGATTGCAATCGTGTTTTTTCATGTATTTCTCATTTTTCGTGTAGCAGGGTCCATCAAAAGTATGCAACATGGATGAGGAATCACATTTTGCATACAAGGAGTGTTTACGCTCGAAATTTGAGTAAACCCATAGGGCCATAAGTTCAAAATGAGTTGAAAAAATAGTTTTTTCTTTTTTCCCTCTAAAATTTGATGATGTAATCTAATCTTATTTTATTATTTCCATTATTATTTTATATTTTCCTTAGAAGGCCCATTTTATACCTCAAAACTCCCCTAATGTATCCTTTGTTGCATTGACACACATCACATTCAGATACAAAAGTAAGAATGCAGTTTTCATGCCAACCCAAAAGAAAGAACGATGAGCATGAGCATAAGTCTTACGAAAGCCTAAATTCCCTGCAGTTGGAGATGTGAAACTCGTCCAAAATGTGGGTTTTGAGGGTGGATGCTGACGATATAACTACTTGATCCTTGTAGCAAATAATATCATCCTTCCAAGAGTAGTCGGTTGAGGAATTAGGATCTCATCTCAAGTTATTAATGAGTTGGGAGAGAGAGGGGTGGGAGAACAATTCCTTGCAGGGAGGGCAATGATGAACATTTTCCTTAGACATCTGATGATGATTGCCAGTTTCTTGCTAGGGAAGTTATAAGGTTGATATAGTCGACGCTTCCGCCACATTGGTTTTATCAATGGTTAGACTGGTATAGATGATGTCATAGTATAACAATGTAAACTTTGAAACGGGAACTATAAACTCAAAACGGGAACTCTGGCCCAAAAAACCCAAAAAAACATCAAAAACAGTGCTAAAAACGAAAAGTGTGTATACTAGAACGATGTTTTTTTTTTAGGTGTCAATTTTGAACGTGTTTTAAAAATGGCAGTGACTACGAAATTTACTACGAAATTTTTGTGCAAAATATAGCTTCAAAACGAAAGTGATGTTATTGGAATAACGTTTTTTTTTAGGGTCAATTTTCAAACTTTTTAAAAAATGCTAATAAAACCAATTTTTTATGTCTCAAACAAAGTTAATTTTTAAGGAAAAAACACATTAATGTTTCTGGTATAATATCATTTTTATTTCCTAAGTATAAATTTAACATGTTTTCAACCACACCATGCTAGATACAAAAGAAATTGAAATTTTTTCAACTATAAAATTAAAAAACCATGACATTATAAACAAAGTATATCACTCAATGAAATCAAAAGTCTTTATTTGTATACTGAATAAAACAGACATTATATCTCTAATTTGATATTGCATTGTAGATATTTAAACAATAAAATTTATCATACTTAAGACATAATCCAACAACATACAAATGCTTCATAACTTTTCATTTAACAACATATGGAAAACATTAATTTTATTTGAAGATATGATGCATACATCAGTTATATAATATGTCTTAAACAATTATTCAAAATCACTCATATTTTCTTGCACACCATCACAATTCACATCTTCAGATGAGTGACTGGATGCTGACGAAGATACAAGTTTGGTCATCATCACAATTCACATCTTCACATCTTCCTTGCATCAACATAAGAATCCTAGTGCACTAGATAAGAGTGCAAAGTACAATGAAGAATTTCCCGTGAAAGATATAAGTTTGGTCAAGTACAAATAGTACACAAAGAGTTAATAAGGACCAAGGATCCCACCTTCCTTTACATATGAGGTAAGGAATGCCAACAATAGAGTGGTGGATTTGGTCCACCTCCAACTACCTTAACTGATCTCTAACTAATCACTAGCCAAGTCTACTTGTGGAGTGCACCAACTCTAAGATGACACATGTCATGCTCTATGGTAAGAATGTACATTGAGCAAGGGTCCAAAGGTGAGTGCTTCACAAGACCAAGGTCCAACACTCTCCTCCAAGGTGGTATCCAAGCTCCAATTACTACCTCCTAAGCCATGTGCTCCTTTGGGTCCACCACATTTCCATGAATTACCGTCAACACGAGCATCCTCAAGTGAAGCACAAGTCTCTATGTAAGCAACGAAGTGGTACGATGCTACCTAGGGCTAAGCACCCTATTCCTTCACAAGGCCAAGGTCCAACCCTCTCCTCCAAGGTGGTATCCAAGCTCCAATTGCTACCTCCTAAGCCATGTACTCCTTTGGGTCCACCACATTTCCATGAATTACCATCAACACGAGCATCCTCAAGTGAAGCACAAGTCTCTATGTAAGAAACCAAGTGGTCCCATGCTAACTAGGGCTAAGCGCCCTCCCCCTAGATGCCCCAGCACTCTTCTTCTCACATATGTTCACCTCCAAAGCGAGTAGCAAAGCCCTCCATGTGTGCCTAATGAAGAATGTCACCATGCCACTTGGGATACATACCTTCTAAGTGCACCACATAAGCATCATGTCAAGGTCGATCAATCCGTGAGTAACCGATCTCCGATGTGTATGTCATCTAAGATACAACCAAGATATGCATCACCCCATGCATTGCACATCACATGAAGCACCCCCGATCTTTTGTAGTGACCCAAAAGCTAACAGGTAGTATCTCAGTTAAGGAAAGTTAAGTGTGACTTCTGATATTTTTTAATCTGCTGGTTGTCTTATTCCTCCCCTTAGAATCTAGATGCTTGGAGTGAGCATGTGACGAGTTAGACAGTGAGTTAACTTGAGAGAACTAAAGCACGTGGGAGCGCCTACCTTGCTGGGTTATCTCTCTTGTATTTGGATTATTGTAATCTTTATTTCATGGTCAATTTGAAGATTACTGTTTGCTGCTACAGATTTTTAGCTTTACTGGTTTTGATTTCCAGCAGAAATGTTCAAATAGATTAAAACCAAAATTATAAACTTTTTGAAAACATATTTTATTAATAAAAAAAACATGTAATAATGGCCTTAAAATTTTGAAATATTTTAAAAATTAAATAATCTAATCATTTAAAATTTGACTAAATTTTCTGGCTAAAGAAACTTATAACTTCAGATATAGATTATTCGAGGCACAAATTGTGAATATATCCTTTGAAAGAGAATAGATTCATTCAAGAAACTTCAACTTTACTTTAAATAACCTATAACCATCAAAAATAAAAATTAAGAATTAAGAATTTGCTGCCTATAAAAGAAAGTGTATCCTCACGCTCAAAATCTATTTTTAACGAGTAAAGATAATAACCCTTAAAAACTTCACCCTCAAAATATCTCTCCAACCATTCGAAAAGTTGATCCTCACGATTCAAAATCTTCTTTTAACGGTTAAAGATGAAAACGGTGAAACTTCACACTCCAAATAAAACTCCAACTGATGGATGTGAGAAAAGAGAGAAATAGGGTTTAGTGGAAAGGAAATGCCACAAACCTTAGTCCGAAAGAACTAATTTATTACACGGTCTTAGTGAAACAATGGAAACATTATTTTGAAAGAGAAAATTTATTATATTCCTTGATATTGGTGATGATCTCTTTATCAAAATTATGGGTAATACTTTCAAGAATGCGTTGCAACTCAAAAGTGGTGATTCATAGATCAACTACACATAATGATTAATTTACGGAATAGTCGCAATAAGGGTTCATTTTCTACCACGACGGTTTACATTCCCATGCCATTTCTTATTTTGTTGTGAAACCGAAGGCACGCATTTGGCCTGATTGTGTATGTGATTACAACACGGAAATCCAAAGAGTATGTCAAATGGAAATAGATTGTTGCACATACATGATGATCACTTAGCATATTATAAGATGGAAACCCAACGCATTTTCTTATATTATTACACTTTACAACAATTACAATTTACACTTGTAAGCTTACCGCACAAATAAGATACGTAATTTGTAAAGCAATACATTTACATTTACATAAGTAGTCGCACCTTCTTTCCTAGGAAGCAACACCATTACCAACGAACCTAATGCCATTAATGTCACACAGGACCACATTAATGTCATATCATATTTCCTAGAGGCCCATCGCATTAATGTCATATCAAGAAATCCACGTTTGAATTCCTGACCATATAAGCAGGCAGGCACATGACATCTCGCGGCTTGTCCAACGGCAACCTCAAATACTTCCCTTGAAGGTCATCACACGCCAAGGAGAATTCTGTAAACGGTGACAAACTGGAAGTAAATGCCAACTCAGGGCTGACCGACGCAACTATCACTACTGCTACTGCCAGTATTTCTTCAGGTATTTGTCTCTTGATGTGGGTGGGTCAATTCTTGGAAGAGACTCGTCGCCGGTCGAGCGGGGTGGGGCGGCCCGGGGGTGGCCCTGCACAGGCGAGGGGGTATAGTGAAAAATTTCCTGGCTACAAGAGTGACACGAATCACATATTCTAAAGAGGGTGGACATGATTAATTATCAAGGAAAGGATTCCTAAATCCATCACTAGTAGACTAGGTCAATATGTTATTACTCATCTGCATGACTAAAGGGTGATAAGATGAGAGGCTCATAATTGTAGAAAAAGATAGGCACTCTATCCTCCATTACATGAAGAGGATGCCTCCATATGATAAAATAAAATATCCCTCCCACAATATTAGAAATTTCTAGACAAAACATAAAGCAGGCTATGAATAGTAGCTATGTCGGATCCACATGTTATTACCCTCTCAAATGGCATGGACAATAGTAACCCAATCTTGATCTTGGAAAGCGTAGTTGACATTAAAGACCACAAAGAATAGTCTTAAGAGCTTACTGTTGAGTCAAACCTTAGTGTGAAATGATTGGCAAGAAAGAAACTTGTGAAGTGTTCACAGAAATTAAACAACAAAGCACCCTCCATTACTCTTGACAAGGAAAGTGCAAGGTTTATTATCTTGGAATTCCCTATCTCGGAATTGCCTTGTCACATGTTAGGATGAATATGTAACTACATGCCTCTTTTAAGTGTAACGACTATAAATATGCCTATTATGAAGTTGCAAGACTTGAGAGCAATTAGATAGGACTATAAGAAGAAAAGTTTGGACATAGTCTCCTCTTCAAACATTTTTTTCATGAATCTCATGCATACTAAAAGGATTTGCACCTTATTCCAAAATACTCTCAATATGACATGACACATGTGCTCTTTGTTTTCTTCCAACATCAATGACCAAATAAAGTATAAAGACCAATGTTTAAGGTGCTTGTTGATTTCCTTTCTTAGTCCAATCATGCACACTCAAAATATTATTACAAGAATGGCCACCCAAAATGCCAACATTAAAGATGGAAACTGAAAGGTTCATAAGTAAAATTGCATCTTCAATGTTATTAGACCTCTTCTTTATTTATGATGTCTACTCAATGAAGACAATGATGACAACGATGTGATAATATGTTTTAAGCTAATTTATATTATAAAATTGATTTTCTTTCTTTCTAAGTATCATCATCTATCCTTATCCTTATTTCCATACATGGTTAAGGTCTCAAATAACTTATCTTTTCTCTGCACATAGAAGCGATTTTGTAATCTATGTCATTTTATATTTGGAATAAAATGATACCCTCTTTTTACTTAAAAAAAACACTAAATCTTAAATACTTCATTTAAAAAAATTGAATATAAATAAATTCAAAAGAAAAACAATAATAAACTAAGTTGCGTTGCAGTTCCATGTATTATGAAATAAATTGATGTAGGATTCATACATATAGGTATTAAAGGACATCCCTTAATGTATTACAAAATTAATATAGGGGATAATTTGAATATAATTTAGAATCTTTTGCACATGCTCAACATTATTGTATTTTTTATATAAGGTTGAAGATTGGTGGTTGTATTATTTTTTGCAATTGAACTATGGATTATATTATAACTTTATAATACTGTGATATTTACTTATTGTTTTTAGTATATATATTTAATGTAGAAAATATAATTTTTAGTTTTTTATTTATATTAAAAATAATATAATTTTATGTAGTATGTTGTTGAAATGAGTATGAAGTGACGTTACAATAGGATTAAAGGTATGGATTTTATTTATATTATCATGGTTTAATTTATTTTTTCTATTTTTTGATTGTGTTTTCCACTCTTTCCATGAAACAATTTCTATTTAGGAAAAAGTTTAACGTGAAATTAAGTGGCAACTCCTTTGTGATGTCATATCTCTCTATATGCTAGCCATACTTGTGGGTCCACTAAAATTTGCCACAACATACTCAAGCTTAGAAAGTTCTTTCAATTAGATGAACATGCCTTTAGAAGGTTATCTCTTTCAAAATTTCAAATTTACAAATAACGATGACCTTTATTAAATCCTTTTACATTCACAAAACCACTTTGTTGTTGACCTTAAATCTCAATCCCTTTTAACTATTAAAAAAATATAATCTAATTATTATATGCTTTTATATTTTTTTATTTTTTCATGATTAATTTTTATTAAAATCCAACATATTTTTTTTTTTAAAATCATAAATTTAAATCATGTAATCCCCCTCGCCTGCGCAAGGCCACCCCCGGGCCGCCCCACCCCGCCCGACCGGCGGCGGGTCTTATAGACATATGTTCAAATGAAGGAGATTGGGTTCTAGATTTATTTTCTAGCTCAGGTAGGTTTTGCCACATGGAATTGAATTTCAATATGTTCTTTTTTTTAATTAATATGTCATTGTACTAATTTACTTCATTATTTTTTTGTGCTTGATAATTAGGTACAACGCTAGCATGCTGCCT
>APFE030049684.1:145841-172964 GCA_000404065.3 Pinus taeda | reverse complement strand
TGGTTTCAATATTCCAAACATTTACTATGATAGTGACCCTTATACTTATCAATCTTTTAATAAAGTGGTGGCAGGATTTATGGAAGTGACGTCATCACCATTATGGAGATTTGTGACATTTCATTCAGACACACAATTGGCAATGGTATTGTCAAGCTTCAAGGGGAAAACAAATTCAAGGATGCAACTTACATGGTAATATGTTTAAAGGTATATTTGATTAATGTTGAAAAATTCATTTATGTACAAGCTAATTGAACTTTTACTATTTTATGTTACAGGCAAAAGTCAAATCGTCTTAACAATGAAGATCAACAATTTCTAAATGATTGTTAGTTCATTCATATTGATAGTTGGGCAAAAGATGATAGCCATATGTCTATGATTTTTAATCGGGTGGAGAGAAAGAGTCATAGCCAAATAATGACTTATGATGCTGTTGTGAGAAAAATAACATATGAAGACAAAGAAACGAAAGGAGAGATAGTTAACATTTATCGGAAACCAGAATTATTGATTAACTATCTTATAGACATATGTTCAAATGAAGGAGATTGGGTTCTGGATTTATTTTCTCGCTCAGGTAAGTTTTGCCACATGGAATTGAATTTCAATATGTTCTTTTTTTTAATTAATATGTCATTGTACTAATTTACTTCATTATTTTTTTGTGCTTGATAATTAGGTACAACACTAACATGCTTCCTTCAAAAAGGAAGAAATTGCATAGCAATTGAGAAAGATCCATTACAATGCAATTTCATTCAGCAAATAATTAATGCTCTTCAATTTCTTCCAGATGAAATGCAAGAAATTGGGTTGAGGAAAGGGGACTTTAATGAATCATGTGTGACAAAAAAGGAAAAGGAACCCCAACCACCATTACATGGAATGTTTGGAAAGACATATATTGGGAGATTTGCAGACATCAAAGACCCATTAGAAGAGGAAATTGCGCAAAAGGAAGCAGAAAATATTGTGCAAGATGACAATGATGAAACTCTAGAGGATGAAGAGTTTGGATTGCGTGACATTCTTGATTAAATTTAAGTTATACCTCGAAATCAAGCTTTGCAATGTTTTGACTTTGACATTTCATGAAAAGAATAATCAATGAATTAAAGTTGTTATGTATTCAATATTTGTAATTTGTGATTTTCGCATTGATTTTTAAGTTAATTATTATTTTTTGAAAAAAAAATTGTTATTATTTTTTTTTGACATGAAATTCATAAAAAAAACTATTATTTGACCATTTTTAGTTAATATTTTTGTATAAAAATTGTGATTTTGACATGTTAAATCTAGAAAAAAATTATCAAAACGTTTAGTTTTTTTGTTATATTTATGTCAAAAATGTTTATTTTTATGTCCATTGTTAAAAAATGTTGTTTTTAGAAAGAATTATTTCATGTGGATTGAGAAATTAATTAAGGATGTATAAATATGTAGATTATCTAAAATTCAAACTATCGACTTTCTAATTTAAAAATGCAAAACAATAGAAACCCCCCTAAAAAAAAAAAAATTAAGATAGAGAACAAGAAAATATGAATAAGATGACGACTTCAAAAACTATCAAATTTAGAAAATAATTTTTCACACTTCACACACTAGAAAACTAAAAGTCAAAAAATAGGTCTTTTAAGAAAAAGGTGTGATGCAGAATACTCACTTTTTAAAATCAGCATGAAAATCACTACCATTCTAAAACTTGATTTCATCCTTGAAAATGAAAAAAAATGAAAGTTCCAAAAACCATGTTCTAAAAAAAACATGTGTATTCTGCATCACCGCTTTTGAAAATCAGGTCATTTTTTTGCTATCTCTACGAAATGGGTAATAGTATCAGTTCCCATTTCAAATTTTACATTGTTGTATATTGTAGTAGATAATGGATAGGATGGGAGCGAAATTAGTTTATGGAGGCTAGGAGGCTATAGGTTAATTGGAGACTCTTGATGGGAAGTGGTACCTTTCATTGACTTACTTAATTGATTACTATATCTCTCTCTATTTTTTTATCCCTTGTTGTCAAACTTATTTCAAACTCCTTGTGTCCTTTTCACTCTAACTTCATAATGAAGTTTTCTGAAGGATAGTTATATGTAATGCCCTACTTGATCTTATCATGCTAAGTTTGATTATTGTTTAATTAAGATGAAATATTGATTTATAATTATTAAGTAATATTGGTATATACTTGCACTTGTGAATCTATAATTTTATTTTACTGGTATGACTTTTTATTCTTTGATATTATTCATTTTTTGTCTTCTCAAATTTACTTTAGGATAAGATATGGTCTTCTCCAATTACTTCTAAAATAAATATCCATATTTCAATTCCCAATATGTATTCTCAAATTTAATTTTAGATAAGATATGGTCTTCTCCAATTTATTTCTAAATTAAATATCCATTTTTCAATTCCCAGGGTGTCTTCTAAAATTTACTTTTCAATAAGATGTGGTCTTCTCCAATTTATTTATAAATTAAATATCCATATTTCAATTCCTAAGGTGTGTTCTCAAATTTATTTTGGGATAATATATGGAAATGAAATTTAAGGTCATTAAATTTAAATAATGAGGGGGTATTCATGGCATTAATGGTAGCTGGTTGAGGTGGATGAGAGGAAGATATATGAAGGGAAGGAGAATGAGAGGAGAAGGGGGGATCCTTGTTCTTTTTTTTAGATTGGAGGATTTTATTTTGGGAGGAGGAATGTGGAGAAGGAAAATGCAGAGAATGGAGAGAAAAATGAGAGAAATCAAACTTGGATCTATTGGAGAGTGTTGGTTTTAACTTGGGCACACTACAACTGGTTGGACTTGGGCTTGGAGGGCTAGGTAACCTATGGAGGTTCCCTGGGCTAGGAAATCATTCCTAGTTGGCTGAGAGAGAAATTTAATCGAGTACCCAGAAGGAGCATCCCAACAGAGTCAAGAACAACCCAACCAAGCCATCAGAACATGTATTATTCCATTTGTTATTTCATTTATATAAATTCCTACCATTGAAATTTCTTACATGTTTAATATGTTGTTAATCAATTTTTACTTGTTTGTTTTTATAAAGTAAATGTTGAGTTATAAACATGTTATTTTCTTCTTATTATAATTAAATTAAATGATAAATTTGTTTTAGTTAGAAGACCTAGATTAGGTCCTCACATCACCCTAGCAAAGAAAAGAAGAATCTCAACAAAAGAAAGAAGTCTGATCTCCTACTATTATTGGCTCACTCATTTGAGTTTCTTTGATTCTTGGGTTATCGAAGGTTCGTGTTTTTGGAAGATGAAGTTGATAACCTGATTGATGAAGTCTAAATTTAGAGAAGTTACATTCTTGGTAAGGTCAACCTTATTGACTCATTGGAGATATTGTTTTTGTTCAAGGAATATTGTTTGGTGGTTGACTTGGTCTTGGGAAGTCTTTGTCTGGCTTTTTAGTGGTTGGCTTGGTCTTGGGAAGTCTTTGCCTTGATTGTTTAGTGGCATTATTTTTATGACTACTTGGTCTAGAAATTCAAGCATTATTAAATTTTGTTTTGTTGGAATTAAATGTTCCTTTTAAAAACATTCGGCCATTGTAATATTAACCTATTGTTTATGTGAAACTTGAAAAATCATAAGATGATATTCAATTGTAACCCATAAATTATTATTACCATCTCATAGCATGTAACTTCTACCTCAAACAAAAATGTTTAGATTGAAACTCTAGAATATGACTTGGTCAAAGACAGAAGATAACTATAGCTAATATTTCTTTGTATGAACCGTCAAAACTTACTTAATAGAAAGGAAAAAAAAATAAGTAAAGCCTTGTAAGCTAGCACAACTAATATTCATGTAGGAAATACTAAAAATATTCCATCCAAAAACATAGGTTACATTGACATAGAATTGATCAGAGACAAGTTTGCTTTGCATACTCTTCCCTTTGAGATCCAACTCATTATTGCAGCAGTTGTATCAGAAATGCGGAAGCGACAATAGAGCAGTAGCAACAACAATATAATTAGATCAAATTTATCTCATGAATGCAAAGCCTTTAGGAAAAAGGAAGAGACTAGAGATTTGGTGGTTGAGAGGGAGCATGAATTACCTCTCAACATGCAACCTCAGAAGTAACCTCAACAAATTGTGGAGAAACCACAATCGGAGAAGCAGAGAGGAGGTCAAGTGGAGACATCCACTCAAGCATAGACCTATAGTAGGGGGGAATTTCGAGCTAAGTGGGAAGAGGCAACACATGCATCCATACCTCTAAGTGAGAGGTGGGGTGATGTGAATCAATAGTCCCAAAGAATTGCAAAAATTTGGGCAAGGTCGATTGAGGTGTTTTTGTCGCATGGATCATTACCTTGCTACGAGGGCCCAAAATATTCAATAGCAAAAGGATCAATGTCATTCATATACTAAGGAGTGTAGAGAAGAGTTGACAGCAAAGAGGGAGGCTCATTAGCAAAGTCAACAGCAGCACAGTTTTCCCAATAGACAGTTGCAAATTGGCTTAGTGATTATTTTTATTTTTTTTTTATGTTCTTCAATTGCAGATGGTGTAGTAGCAACAACAACAATGACAAGTGTTGCATGTAGAACATTCCAAAGGTACTAGATTGGGATAGCTATGAATCCATTTCTTGTTGAGAGGGAGTGTTGAAAATTGCAAAAAGAAATGTTAAAAATAGCATCAAGAAATACCCTGATTTAATTTTGTCCTTGAATTAAATTGGAAGTAAATTTGTAATTCCACATCTCATGAAAATTTGTATGAGTTAACTACATTAATTTGACTTATTTGGCTTAGTTAATTTGATTTTTGGGTCTAACTAAAGTCATGTAGAGTGTCTCCTACATTATAGGAGCCCTAGTTGAGTTTATTTTGAGTTGTAATTAATTAGTTCAATTTAACTGAGTGAAAGTCAATTAAACTAGTTCCAACTGACGGAGGAACTAGTGGGAGGTCTAGTAGTGTGGCGTTTCCTATAGTCGAGTGTGGTGTTGCCTAAATTGCAGTGTGGTGATGCCTAAAGTACAGTCTGGTGTTGCCTAAAGTGTAGTGTGGTGTTGCCTGAATTGTAGTGTGTTGTTGCATGCAGTGGAGTGTGGTGTTGGTTGCAATGATCAACCAGTAAACTGAAGATTCACTCATAATTAACTCATGCATGTCAGATCAGAGAAAGACCCAGTTGAGATTGGAGTTCAGGGATAGTGTCTTATCATTTGTATAATCATCTAAATTATACAGATGGTGCATGAAGTCAGAGGAAGATCCTAAAGGAACTACGCAATCCAATGGAGGAAATTTCCTATTAAATAGGGGCCTAATTCCTCATTGAACATCGCAAGGAAATGAGAGCTTGGAAGGCTAGGAGTATGGCTAAGTATTGGCCACAGGCAATCAGTTAGGCAAAGGACAGAAAATACTTGTGCAGGTTGAGCTCAAGGTTGAGCATAGAATATTGTATTCATCTGAGGCTTGTCTAGGAAGTTGTGAGACAGATAAAGATAATGCAAAGGGTGCTTGGGTTTGAGAAAATCATTGTAATCTTCTCATATTTTCTGACTAATGAAATATATAGATAGTAGGGGTTTTTAGTTGTGGCTTTCCCCAAGAAATAATTGTGTTATGTGTTGATTAAATTCTTTCTCTTGTATTCTTCATGATTTTGCAATTGTTTATTTTTTTCCGTTTATGAGTAGAGTATATTCAAGTCTATTGTTTTAGCATATTAAAATTAGCATTTTGAATCTACAAGGAATTTCTACAAGGGTTGTGAAGAAGAGTCAAATTCAAGGTCATGATGTAAAGTCCCTTGAAGGGCTCATGTATCAAAGAAAGGAAATATATTTTATGTAAAAATATTTGTCTAGAGGCTACCAAAAGGACAGGTTGGCCTAGAAGAGGCCTAATTTAGCCCTCAACAAGCCTATTTATTTCAATGGCTCTCAAAACACACTGCAACTAACAAATTTTAAACTCTACACAAATTTTTACCAACTGGAACTTTATTTCAATGGCTCTCAAAACACACTGTAACTAACAATTTATAAACTCCATGCAAATTTTCATTATAAAGAGAAACAAGCCTCTCAGGACAAACAAATAAGTAGCGAGTAAGTTAAAAATAAAGAACCAATTATTATCATATGTGCTGATCAAAATTATCATATTTACACGAACTGAAGTATGTCAAAATTTAATCTAATGTAGAACCAAATTTGGCATCATACCATAATTAAAAAGCATAATATTGTTAGATCACGATGTTTTCTTCATGAAATCCTATAGAAACGCTTAAAATCTCGTTTTCGCTACAAATAAAACCCTTGGTCAATGAAATACTACCACTAGTAATAATGTATGTGTAACTATCAACCACCATTGGAAGTATGATGTGTTTCCTGGCCCAATGTTACAAAACTATACAAATATACAATAGAAACTACCAAATTCCCCCCTACCTTATGATACAAGTGATGTCTATGAACAATCATTTGTTCAAGTAAGCATGACATGCTAGTCCTAGAACTATGAGGGTTTCAAATGACAGAGGTATAATACAAACCCAGGGTAGGGAAGTCAGACCACTAAAAGCATCCACGACAAGAAACTATTCAACATTTCAAAGACCTTGGAAGAAAACACAATGTCTGATGGGTATTGACATCTATGGGTGGGACTCTACCAAACTTTTTTCCAAAAAACTTTTAGCCTTCTTACGGCACTATCTATTATAGCATAGTATGGATCAGAGTTCTTTCATCGAGGTGAAAGAGATTTTTTCCATAGGTTTTAGTTAGGGATACGTAAAGGTTAGAAAGGTTGTTGCTATATCATATTATACCATGAGCGTAGCGTAGCTTTATACCTTGATCCCTATTCATTCATTATTGATTTTATTAATGCCAGATATTTTGTGTTTGCAATAAGTAAAAAAAAAATGTTGCAGTAGGATGTAAAAAAACATACAAAATAGCTGAGAGGTGGGGCTAGAGTAGCCAACATTTATCGAAGACATTTCATCCTCTTTCTTTTCTCTTCCTTAGGCCCTCAATTTGGATTTCCCTTAGGTCCTATCATGATGGCAGGGGCTCTTCTTCTTGCATCTCAGAGGTGGGTGGAGGCTCTGCCTCTTACAACTTAGAGGTGAGCAGAGGTGGGCTCGGGCTAGGCAAATGGCAGAGGCAGGATTTCCTCTTGCATCTCAGAGGTGGGCGAAGGTGATCTCGGGCTAGGGAGATGGAGAAGGATTTCCAGTTGCAGCTCGAAAGTGGGCAAAGGTAGCCTCAAGCTAGGTTAATAGGGCTTTGGAATTTGTTTTAATATTTATCTGCAGAGGCAAGCTCAAGCTAGGTTAGCATGGATTTGGCATTTGTTTTAATATTTATGTTATATATATGGCTATTATGTTGTGCTTCATTGTTTTTTTTAATTTATTTTTGTTTTTAATTTTTAATTTTTAATTTTTTTAACACAATATTAAATTTAATATGATATTAACTTTGTCATATTAAAATATATATTTATATATCATGAAACATTAAAATCTAGATACGTATAGAGGGAATAACAAAGACATAGAGGTGGAGAGATAGAGGGAGCAACAAGGAAGAGATGGAGTTAGAGTGAAGGAGAGGGGAGAGAAGAAATTGAGAGAGAGAGAGAGAGAGAGAGAGAGAGAGAGAGAGAGAGGTGTGAGCAAGGGAGAGAAGGGTAAGAGAGAGAGGGAGGTAGACACAAATATGGAGATGAAAAATGCAGCAAGAAAGTCTCAATTTGACTTTGCCTTGATCAAATTTGTAGAAAATCTTTGTAGGTTAACCTGATAATGCAATATAAATCAAAGCAGAATACTATAACCTACTTCTACTATCAATTTGTGGAAGCTTAAAGATCGAGCTGAAAAATATAATAGAAGAAGAAGAATCAATGGCACAATACACATGAGAATACTTTTGGGAAAACCTCAACTAAAAAACCCACACTATTGTATTATCATACATGGTTGAAATACATAGGAATTATACAAAACCTTAGCTCTCACAGCTAGCCAGCTCTTAGTACAATCCTCACAGAAGCTCACAGGAAATCTTGGCTTCTCTCTTGCCTTCCTCTTTGCCCTCCAAACTCCTATTTCCTTGCACTAATTTGCCTTTTACCAAGTGGAAAACCAAGCCTCCAAAACTGCAAAATCCTCAAGGATGTATCCTTGACTGCATGCATGAGCTTTCTCCAAGAGAAAACACATGCAACTGATAGTACATTGTCCTTGAACATTAATCTCAATTGAGTCTTTCTCAGAATAGACATGCATGAGTTTCTGATGAGGGAATCTTCAGTTAACTAGAGTAGCACTAGTTGAGTGCATTAATGCATCAACTGACTATTAACTCACTATTAGTTCCTCAAACAGTTTGGAACTACTTTAACTGGACTTAACTCAGTAAACCGAGTTAACTAATTACAACTCAAATATAACTCAATCTTATCTCCTTAATTTAAGGGATAACTCTTGCATGACTTCATAAAGACTTTTAACTTGAATTTCTCCAACTAATTAATTTAAAATAAATTAATTAATTATTTCCAAGTAGCTTTAAGATTAAATTCAATTTTAATTCATAATTTAATTCAAGGAAAAATTAAATTGGAATATTCTTGTTGCCATATTTCAACAAAATTGAGAAAAATTGAATTTCCATATTATGAAACAACTTGGAGGTGGTTAACTAAGGTGACATGGATCCTATCACTTAGTTCGCTCAGTAAATTCGAGTTAGAGGGCTTGGAGTTTTGTTAAGCATGTGTGATTTCTAATTTGTAGCAGTCAAGGTCATTTATTTCAAGTTGTTTTTAGTTAATCTAGTTCTAATTGTTGATAGAACTAGTGGAAGGTCAGTTGTGTAGTGGGACAACAGTATATCTAAGTGATCATCTTGTTAACTGATCAGTTAACCCAAAATAGCTAGTGCATGTAGATAATTTGAATTCCCTAGTTATGGTGGAGATTCCAAGATAAGTAACATCAATTTTATACTAGTCTTGAGTGTACAAGTGTTGCATGCAGTCAAATGATCAACCTTGGGAATTGTACAAATCAATTGGAGGAAAATTCCTAAATAATAGGGGCCTAATTCCTCAAGATTTGCACAAGGAAATAAGAGCTCAAGAAAAGGCAAAAATTTGATAAGTTTGGGTTAGAGCTTCTCATTGAGCATATAGATAGGTTATTCACTTGTAGGTTGAGTTGAGAGCGAGCTACCAATTGTAATACATTCTCTATTCTTCTAATTAATGCAAGTAGGATTAAGGGGTTTTTAGCAATTGCTTTCCCCTAGAAAAATAATGTGCATGTGTTTTATTTCTTATTGGATGTCTGAGATTGTTGTTCTAAATTATGAATTGAATTCCACATAGTAGTAGAGTAAAATTTTGTCTCTTGATTTAAATTAAACTTTTCTTGAGCAGTTGCAATTCTACACCACATTTCTAAATGGTATCAGAGCTTCTCACTGAGATGAGAGATAGGTTATTCACTTGTAGGTTGACCTCAGAGAGAGCTAGAAATTTTAGTACATTCTCTATTCATATGTTTAATGCAAGTAGGTTTAAGGGGTTTTTAGCAGTTGCTTTCCCCTAAAAATATTGTGCATGTGTGTTATTTCTTATTGCATGTCTAAGATTATTGTTCTAAATTGTGAATTGAATTTTGCAAAGCAGAAGAATAGAATTGTGTTTCTTGATTTAGATTAAAATTTCATGAGAAATTGCAATTCTACGCCATATTTCTACATGGTATCAGTGCATGATTCACATTAGAACAGGGATTTTGAAGTTGTTTCTCAGGAGGTTCGAATTTGCAGCTTCAGTGTACCAGGATCTCTTCAAAGTTGGGAATATGACCTTCAACAGGATGAGATTGGAGTATTTATTAGAAGGCAGCTTGAATTGCATTGCATCGAAGGATCACATGGAGGTGGTGCTTGATGACAATGGATTTCTAGAATATGTCAAGACAAAAATTGCAAAACCAGGATTAGTTGATGCCCAAAACCTATCTCAATGGAAGACAAATGCATCCAAGGCAAGGAGAATAATATTGGAGGGAGTGCAAGACAACATTGTCTCAAATATCCATGGGAAATAAACTCCTTTTCCAATGTGGAAGGAACTGACAGATTTGTTCGAGAATAACAATGACCATAAGAAACTGACTCTCAGTGACAAAATTTGAAATATCAAGATGCAGAAAAATGACATTATCATACAATATCCAAGCAAATTTATACAATTTCATGATGAGCTTGGAGGGGTTGGTGTGAATGTTGCAAAAGATGACCTAGTGAGCCTAGTTATTCTAGGCCTTCCCAAAAGTTGGCATAGCTTCCATGACTTGATGAACGAGAGGGAGAAATTATTGAATTAGTAACACTTGTGGTCCGATTTGGTATAAAAAGATATTAGGCAAAATACTAGAGATGGAACCTCATCCAAGGGCAAGGATGAATAAAATTTTGCATTGGTTGGAAATGGAAAGAAGGGCAAAGGGAATAAATATAAAACCAAATCCATCCATGGGCAAAAGAAGAAAGACTCATCCAAAATAAAATGCTTCAATTGTCATGAATTCAGACACTGTCATGATATCAGTGAACTTTGGCACAGGAGATTGGGCCATTTGCATCATGGCACTTTAAAGATTATGTAGCAAATAACCACTTTCCTACCTAAAGGATCACTTGAGTAGAAGGATGTCTGAAAAGGTTGTACCATAGGGAAGTATGTAAAATCCACATTCCATGATCAAGACAATAAAGCACATTCAATCTTGTAAAGAGTTCACTTTGATGTTTGTGTACCTTTCTCGATATCCTCCACTGCCATACATAAATATTTTATTATTTTTAATGATAATTTCTAAAGAAAGTGTTGGATCTTATTCGTGCAGAAGAAGGATGAGACATTCTCAAAGTTTGTATAATTCAAGGCACTAGTTGTGAAAGAGATCGGCAAGAAGGTGAAGGCTCTCAAGAGCGACAGTGGAGGTGAGTATGTTTCGAATGACTTCAATAATTTATGTTTGAAACAAGGCATGTAACATAACAATCTACTTGAAAAACAAGAGTCCTCATCAGATTCTTGGTATGATTACATCGGAGGAGGTTTTCTCGAGAATAAAGTTGGATGTGTCTCACTTTAGGATTTTTGGATCCTTTGTTTACTACCATGTATCCAAATATTCTAGGAATAAGCTTGAGTCGAAAACATATTTGGGATTTTTTTTGGGTTACATCGAAATGCCACACAATTACCATGTGTACTTAACTTACCTTAGAATTACAATTCTGTGAAGGGATTTAAAGTTTGATGAGGAGAAAGCAATGTGGTGTTGTCATGAGAGGGTGCTTTAGATCCCACCAAAGGAGGATATTTTAGCTCCAAAGTAGTAGCCTCCAGAGGAGCCTTAAGAAGTTTCGTAGTAGCCACAAATTTGGGAGCAAAGAGGAGGTAGAGTGGAGATATCCACAAAAGAAGAACCATCTAGAGAAGGAAGAAAAAAAACCAAGGAAGATGATAGATTAGTGCAGGATGTGAGGGAGAAAGTGGGCACCTCTTCAAATTTGCACAGGAAAAAGAGGCCACCTAAGAGGCACATTGGCTACAATGATTGAGCTTGCATAGACCGAGCCATCCTCTTTTGAGGAAGCAATTAAAAAACCTATTTAGGTTGATGCAATGGTGGAAGAATATGAATCCATTGCAAAGAATAGTGTTTGGGAAGTGGTCCTAAGATCGATAGATAAATCATTTGTGGTTTCAAGATGGATATTTAAGGTTAAGCTACAATGGACGAAAGCATATGGCAGTATAGACCATATTTGTGGCAAAATTATTCTCTCAAGTTGAGGGAATTAACTATGAGGAAACCTTTTCTCATGTAGCAAGGTATTCATCCATTATATCAATTATTGCATTGGCTACGTATATGGGGTAGAATATCCACCAGATGGAACTAAAAATAGCATTTCTCATTGGAGTTATTGAGGTGGAGGTGTACATCGAGAAACCAGAAGCTTTTGAGACATTTGATCAGGAGTCCCATGTGTGCATACTCAAGCTGCAGTATACGGTCTCAAACAATCACACCATGCTTGGTATACCACGATCGACATTTATCTCACTAGTTTGGGCTTCACCAAAAGTGAGGAGGATGCAAACCTCTATCATATATTGGTAGAAGGTAAATTTGTTATCATTGTTTTATATGTTGATGATTTAATATTGATTGGTGATGAGTAGTTGATCAAATCTTGCAAGGAGGACCTTGCAAGGGAATTTGAAATGAAGGGCATGTGTCTCATGCACTACTTCCTCAAGTTGGAAGTATGGGAAGGAAATGGGGAATTTTTTGTGTCTCAAGGAAAGTATGCCTATGAGATACTACATATATTCTGCATGGAGAGTTGTAAAATCATGGAGACACCTTTACCGACCAACTAAAGGAAGGAGGATGCCAATTTAGGTGAAGAAGTGGATGCTACCATTTATCGGTAGCTAGTGGATTCCCTAATGAACCTTGTGAACACACAACCAGCTATGTGTTATTTAGTGAACTAGCTGAGCCAAGGTATGGTTAGGCTGACCAAATTTTATTGGAAGGTAGCAAAGCATGTTTTACAGTACCTCAAAGGCACTACCCAATTTGGATTATGGTATAGACAGACAGAGGGATGTTGGGTGTGGAGCCTAATTATCTTCTTGATTATTTAAAGGTTTTTGTTTCAGTCGTGTTGGATCCCTATTCATATCTAGGTAGCAACACCGCCTGTTTAATCACTGCCAAGGGGGCGATAACGACTTTATGAACCCCCCTAGCGAGGGTTCAGGAGAAGTGCCCCCAAAACTAAAAATAGATGAAAAATTGCCTTATAAAATATTGTAATTTCATATTAATAAGGGTCATTCATTAGGTGTATGATCTCATAGATAAGTTATGTTAATTTAGGGTTTTTTTCTAGAAGGAAAACCTTGGTTTATATGAGGGAATTTTATTGTGGTTGTGTGTGATTATTCTAAGCAAGAGACAGAGAGAGGAGGATATGTGAGAGAAAAGAGGAAATTATAGCAGATCTTTTGTAGGTTGTATCCCTTAATTTTTTTGGATAATATAAAAGGAAGGAATTGTTGTTTCTCTATGTATGTAGCCCAAATTGGGTGAACCATGTATATATGTGTCTTTATTGTCTTATGCATTTTTGTATTTGTGTTTTCGCAATATTTTTTGTATTTCATTACTTCGTTAATTAATTTCTAACAAGGGGTATGAGAGCCAAAGTTCTATTTGGCTGATAAACCCGCATGAGACAAGTGTTCCTCATTCGAGTGGGAGAAATGGAAGAAGATGATAGGTTTAGGGTAGAGAAATTTAACAACCAAAACTACCAACTATGGAAGATGAAGATGAAATATTATATGTATGAGAAATATTTGTACCTACCATTGAGCGGAAAAACAAAGAAGTTGATGAGTATGATGGACATAGAATGATAGATTTTCGACAGAAAGGCACTAGGAACAATACAGCTATGTCTGGTAGTGCCGGTGCATTTAACATTTCAAAGGAAACGACAACAAAAGGTTTAATGACAACATTGGCCAAACTATATGAAAAACCCTCAACCTAAAATAAGGTATTTGTTACGAAGAATCTATATAACGTGAATATGTCAAAATGAGAATCCATTGTTGATCATTTAAATGAATTTAACATGGTTACCAATTAGTTAAGTTTTGTAGGTGTAAACTTTGACGATGATGTTAGGGATCTATTATTTCTATGCTCATTTCCAGAAATTTGGAATGGCCTAATTATGGCTATTAGTAACTTTGTCTCTAGATATAGTACTTTAAAATTTGATGATCTTGTTGGTGCCATCCTTAACAAGGAAATGCAATAGAAAAGATCTAGTGAGACATCAAGTATTGCTTTGACTACAGAGACTAGGGGAAGAAAAATGGAAAGAGGAAGGAGCCCAATAAATCGCAGTAAGTCAAAAAAAGGAAGATCCAAGTCTAGATTAGGGATAGTGTGTTGGAAATATGGGATAAAAGACACTTGAAGAAATATTGTAAGTCATGGAAGGGAAACGAAGGAGATGGACAACAAGAGAACAATCATGAAGTGAATATGATAGGTGATGTGTTGCAATATGCCTTGATTCTTTCTTTAGAAAATGTTATTGATGCATTGGTGGTATACTCTGGGACCTCATTACATGCCACACTTGATAGGAAACATTTTCATGACTATGTTCAAGGATATTTTGGACAGGTCCATCTGGGTGATGATAAACCCTGTAAAATTGTTGGAATGGGTAAGGTTTTTATAAAGAAAAAAAATGGAAACCATTGGCTATTGGAGGTAAGGCATGTTCTAGATCTGAATAAAAATCTAATTTCAATGGGGAAATTGGGAGGTGAATGTTTTGTAACTAATTTTATAAATCAAACCTGGATGGTCACTAAAGGAGCCTTGGTAATAGAAAAAGGAAAAAAAATCGGTACATTGTATTTATGTAATGGTATTTCTAATTATGTAAATGATTTAACCTCCAAAGGAGAAGATACGACTTGTGGCATCATAGGCTTGGGCACGTGAATGAGAAAGGGATTCAGATTCTTTACTCAAGAAATTTGTTGTCGTGTTTGAATCACATTGATTTGGATTTCTATGAACAATGTGTTTATGGAAAATAGAAGAGAGTCAAATTTATCAGAGTTGGGAAGGAAAAGAAGAGTGAAAAATTAGAGCTTGTGCATACGGATGTATAAGGACTTGCCCACGTGTCATCTCTCAGTGGCTCTCTCTATTATGTTACTTTTATTGATGATGCTCAGGCCAAAAATCCATGTAATAAAGTTAATATATGAAAAATAATAACCAAGGTCATGGGACACGTATTCCAAGCTGAATTTTGGGAAAAAACATAGTGATGGGGATCACTTGTGATTAAATAATGGCTATGGAAATTGGCAAAGGTAATGACAAAGGCTTTGAAAAAGGCATGAGATGTTTATTGGCATTTTATTTATGAAAGTAATGGAAAATAGAGGAAAAGGAAGCTGAAAGGTCACAAGTTGGATGTGAGGAGGAAAATGAAGTAAAATAATGGAATATTGAAGAAAATAGAGGCCTCATTAATGAAAAGGCTTATGAGGATCAGTTTGTATATTTTTGTCAGTTCAGTTTTGGAGCTCTCATTCTATTCTCTCTCTCTTTCATACTCTTGGACACTTAAGAGTTTCCTTGGAGCACTCTTTGAGGAGTGTGGAATACTTGGGATTTGGAGAAAGAAGGAAAAAGAAGAGAAGGAAAGTGTAAGAGGACACTGGGATTAGCAACTATAACGAGTTTTTCTTGTAGGTACCAAGTTGCATGTATGATTTCCTTGCTAGTTTTGGCACACATGGCACATGCATGTGGTTTTTTGGTTATGATTTGTCATTGGCATGGAGGATTTCCTAGATTGATAGTGTTTTTTCCTAGCCTTCCCATTGCCTGGATAGCCATGTTGTTGTGGGTTTCTTTCGTCTTGTTTTCTTGTTGGTTCTCATGTGCCTTATGGCTATGGTTTGAGTTACTAGTTCCTGGAGCCTTGGTTGGACAAATGCTTTGGAATCCCTGTAAAATATTGGGTTGAGTTACTAGTCCTGGAAGCCTTGGTTTGAAAAGCACTTTGGAGCCCTTGGTGGATTGAGTTACTAGTCCTGGAAGCCCTGGTTGGACAAACACTCTAGAGCTTGACAACAGTTGCAAGTTGAGTTACTAGTCTTGTAAGCCTTGGTTGGAACAAACTCTCTGGAGCCTTGGATAGCTTAGGTAGAGACCGATCTGGTTATGGTTAATGACATCCAATCATGAGGTGGAATCAATAGTTAAGGGTTGAGGTGGTTTTTCCTCTGGAAGCAAGGGTTTGGTTTCATTTGATTTGTTTCATGAGATCCCACATTCATGCTTGGAATATGACATGAGGATGACTGGCTGAAAGGGAGATTTATTTTATCCCTATCTATTGTTGGGTGGTATGTGGAAGCCCTTGACTTGGTTGGACTTGCATATTTTAATAAGATATCCTTTTTCCTTTGGTATTTAATGATTAAATGTGCTTTCCATTATGTGGATTCAATGATTGTTTCCTCATTGATATATCATTGTTATTTGTTGGTTATAAGCATGTTTTATGATAGTTATGACGTATGGATCTCATCATGTTTTGTTTAGTATATGAAATTTTAATGAATGAATAACATAATAGATAACAATGCAGCTATTGTGAGAAGGTATCAGTCCTCTTGATAATTCTCAGATAAGTATGAGATCCCTATGTTCAGATCCATTGTTATGACTTGTATATTTCATGCTTATGATATGTTTGATGAAATGTTTGTCATGGCTAGTAGGGGTCAAATAAAGTCCTTGTTAAAGTGTTAGAATTAGTAACCTTGTTTAAATGTTATTTATCATTTTGTTTCATGAAGTTCTAGGTAGTGGCTTGAGTCCTGGCCCTAAAAAAGTAGCATAGAATCTGCAGTCACTGACACTGAATTGTCTGAAAAAGGCCATAATTGCATGGATGCCTTATTGTGGGAGCAATTGGAGGGTCCCAATCTCTTGCATGCCTTATCATGAGAGTGGTGGAGGCTCTAGGTCAATGAATAAGAAAGTTCTCTCAAGGTTTGGACACTTGAAACAGTTGGATGGCTCTTGAAGGTTATGTAGCTTCAAAGGAAGGTCAGATGGGTATTTTCAAGTCAATTCCACTTAACTGTGCATGGGGAGTTGAATCATATCATAGTAAGTATTCTTCACATGTTTACCCTTGTGGACTGGTTAGTTTGGGTAAAATGTGGGAGGAGAGGTGTTAGAGAGTGGTATCAAATCATGCTTCCGTTCTCCTTGGGTGATGTCTGGTTTCCATTCTCCTTGCAGGTATGTCTTTTCATATGTACATGTATGTTGCATATGTGTCCTTATGCTTGTGTTTTATGTGCTTGTTTTGTATGCATGGTGGTGATCATGGTTACTATTTGCTTATATGGGCCTAATCCAAGTTTGAAAAAAAAAATCTAGCCAAACAAATCCCACAGCGACCAGCCCTTTTGGCAACATCCTGTGGAGTGCAGACTGAGGTCTCACCCAAGGTAGCAAGGGAGGGTGTTGGAACTAGGTTTCTGTACCCTAGGGATGTCTAGATGTGGTTTGGAGGGTTTGCATGCCATTCTGTAGCCTCGCACTACTCTACTTCAACATAGATCCAGATCTGGGTTAATTCGTAATATTAATTACTTGTATAAATCAGATCTACTTAGCCTGGTCTTTAACCAAACATTTAACAGATTTAACCCGTTCATGCACTTAGAATAAAATCATATTCACATACGTTCATAACATAAGCATATGCACATATATAAAACAGTTATATTAACCATACAAAAAGTCAAATCCGTGATAATTCAAATTTAACACGGAATTATGGAAGCAACTTATCTTTATTTCCACTTTGTCACCAATACATCTAGATTCGACCTGCACACTCAATTGCAGGGGTCCACGCACACAGCTGCGGACTCTTCCAGGCCTCTGCACACACAACTGGAGAGCCTCTATCCACTACCCAAACCATCGACTCAGACTTACAGATGCTTCAAAGCTTTTCTTCTCGAAAACCCATATCAGATCTAAGATTACATACCAAAAAGAGAACTGCCTTTCCCTCATAGAGTCACGCTCTATTTATACCTTCTTATGGTCTGTGGACTGACTTACTTCCTATTATTCTATATTATTTCTTGGGCGAACAATCCTTTGACTCGACCTTTTACATTTCATGCTCCGCATATTTTGGAGGTTTACAATATTTTTATCCTAATTTCTAGGCTATTGGACCCAAAATTGTTACGCGAGACCTCCGCTACTCAATAGTCCCCCAAAACAATCATCGTGACTCATCCTCAGTCACTTATTGGTGCGGCGAGATGCACTACCTTGACTTCGCGGTTCACCTCCATCTGAGTGATGCTCGTCATCATTTTGCTCTGCTCAGTTAACACAGAACACCCCCTCATAGGATTTTAGCTTGAGTAGGGGAGCTGCATATGGGACCTCCTCGCACCACTGCAGCCACTTCTGACCTTCATATCTACTCTTTGCACTGTCTGCTGCAGCTTATGTTGCAATTTTGCAAGACCTTTGCTATTGTCCGTGAAATCCCAATCCTCAAGGTACCTCAAAGATGACATATTAACTGTATCACTACCAATGGTCTCTATCTTCCATCCTTTCTATGTTTTGTTGTAGTTCATCGGCCTACCCCCGAGCAGGGTGACAACATCCGGACCAATTCTACTTCATGTCTTCCCTTTTCCGATACATCCCCTACTATTGATGTTGCACTCTGCGGGACACCCACAGCTTTCAACACCATGTTTCTTAGAGAGTCATGTTTTTCCATCGGCCATATCACCACCCTCAGGCTTACACCTTGTGCAAAGATAATGAAAAGCTCCATATCGGTAACCAGCATATGTTTTCCCAAAGTGTAGGTCGCCCGATGGATGCCCCTCAGTGATTTTTAAGTGATTTGAATTTCAAATTCACTAGTTCCCGCCTGTTCTAGCATCCTTGTGTAAAATATATGGTAGCTCATTCCATATCTGGCTCATACTCCTTCTCTTAATTTCTCGCTGCCCACTCCCTTTTTCCATAATGCAAACATCTTGTCATGAATAGTGACAAGAACAATCACCCCTCCTCTTAGCAACGCATCAGCGCACTTCTTACCATGCAACCATGATCTTGGTGATGGGCCAAATCGACGTGTATCCTGGCACTCATGCCTCTTTCCCCTAGATTGCTTTATTGTCCTGTGCTCTCTTTCAACTAGCTAGAGTGGTGAGACTGTCCCTCGAATGGTTAGTCAGGAAGCCGGCTCACCCGTGTAGAGCTTCAGGTGACTGCCATTCACTCAGCCCAGGAAGGGGTCTCCATTAAGTTTGGCAAGCTAAACCGTGCCCCCATTGGTAACTTCTTTGACAACATAGGGTCCCAACCAATGCATTCAGATTTTGCTAGGGAATTTCTTGAACTTACTGTTGTATAACAATACTAGATCATTCTCCTTGAAGGTGCGCACCTTGATATGGCAATCATGCCAAACTTTTTCGTGTTGTTTTTGTACTTGCTCATGGAATCCAGCCAAAAACCATTCCTCCTCCAGTTCTTCTAACTGTGCTAGCCATTCCTCCAAAGCCTTGCAATCGGCCATTCCTAGTATTGCCGCGATCCATAGGCTAGGCACAATATTTTCCATAGGCATAACAGCCTCCTTGCCATAGACTAACTGGAAAGGTGTCTGGCCCGTTAGCTTCTTGCACGTGGTTCGGTATGCCCATAGCACAACAGGGATGCGTAAGTCCTAGTCATTTCGCTGCAAATTACAGACCTTGTTCAACATGGTCTCCAAGATTTTGTTGAATGCCTCAACAGTCCCATTCACTTACGGGTGGTATGTCGTACTTTGTTAGTGATATATTTGGAATTCCTCAGTGAGTGTACTGATCGTTTCATTCAGAAAATTTGTTCCCTGATCACTCATGAGAATTTTAGGACATCCAAACCTTGTTTGTACGTTCTCGAACAAAAAATTCGCAGTTATCGCAGTCGTGCAGTCCTTAATCGGTTGTACCTCTACCCATCGGGTCAAATATTCTGTCGTGATGATCATATAGCGTGCACCCATCTTCCCTCGTGTCTCGATAGGTCCTATGAAGTTGATTGCCCACTTCTCAAATGGTTGTAGCATCATCTATGGCTGGAACAGCATTTCATTTCTCCGTGATGGTTTCCCCGTCCGTTGACATACATCGCAGGCTCAGCAATATGCTTTTGAATCTTGATGCAAAGTGGGCCACCATAATCCTACGTGAAGAATCTTCTAGGTTGTGGCGTGACCCGCATAATGTCCACCAGCAACCCCCCCATGTGCTTCAGCCAGGATCTATCCTCACTCGAACTCTGGGACATACCTACATAATATTTTGTCATTGCCCATTTTGTAGAGGTGTCCTGCAATCACAGTGAAGTCTGCTACATGTATCACTAATTCGTTCTTCTACTGAATCGAATATCACTGCAACATGGTTCCTATAGTTAAGAAATGGATTATATCCTCAAAATGGCCATCCGCTATGTGCACCGCATATAGTTGTGCATCCAGGAGTCCTTCCTCTAAATTTGTGGGCTCTTCTCCATTCTCAATTTAGGATAGGTGATTTGGGCCTGCATTTAGACATCCCTGCTTTACAACGACCTCAAAGTCATATTCCTAAAATAACAGCAACCATCTACAAATGCGCTCCCCTAACACAAGCTTATTCACTAGGTATTTTAATGCATAATGATCGATATACATCTTAAAGTGGCCTCTGAGTAGATAGTGATGGAATTTTTGAAGCGCTTATACCATCACCAATCCCTCTTGCTCAGTAGTGGAGTAATTCTTCTCAGCTTTTGACAACCGGTGACTTGCGAATGCAATCAAATGGTTAATTCCTTCCACTCTTGGTTGAGTAAGTACCGCCCCCAATGTGATACATGATGCATCAACATGCACATGAAATTTGACATCCCATTTCAAAAAGACCAATATAGGGGTAGGTGCCATATTTTCCTTAAGTATCTCCAGACTTTTATTGCATTCCTCATTCCAGCAATAAGTAGCATCCTTCTTCAACAACGATCCTATTGGAGTTGTGATCTGGGCATAGCTTTTGATGAACTTTCGATAGTAGCCCATGTGTCCAAGTGTAGCACGTAGTTGTTTGACACTTCACGGAGCTTACAAGTTGAGTATGATAGTGATCTTTGCCAGATCCACCATCAGGCCTTGCTTATAGACCACATGGCCCAGCAGGTTCCCGAATGGGACAAGGAAAGTACACTTCTTTAGGTTTAGCACAATTTGGTGTTGGCGGCAAGTATCTAGCATTAACTGTAAGCTCACTATGTGTTTCTTAACTAGTCCAAACATGGTCCAGTCATCAAGATAGACCTCTAAGAATTTGTGTATAAATTCCTTGAATGTCGCTACCACTATTCGTGAAAATATCGCCGACGCATTCTTTAGTCCAAAGGGCATCACTGTGTAAAGAAACCCCATTCGGTTGTGAATGTTCTTTTACTGTTGTCTTAATGCGCAATCTTGATCTGGTGGTATCCTAAGAACCCATCCGTGAAGGAGTAGGCTTCCTACCCCCCCCCCCCCCCACATTTTCTAGTACCTCATTTGTAAATGGCATTAGAAACGAATCATTAACACAGGCATCATTGAGCTTCCTGAGATCCATGCAAATGTGAATCTCACCCTTCTATTTCTTCTCCTACACAACCATCAGACTTACCCAGTCAGACTCCTCAACTGGTTCAATGATTCCTATTGTCAGCATCTTGTCCAGTTCTTCGTGGACCTTTGCTTTAGATTTTGGATTCAATTGGTAGGGTCACTGCTTAACTAGTTTCGTATTTGGCTTCAATGTTATCTTCATCATTCCCAGGTCTCCTAGGATCCCTTTTAGCTCTGTGATTTTTTTTGGGAATAAATCTCGATATTCCCAAAGCAATTCGACGACCTTCTCCACTGTGGCATCGTCCCAATAGTCCCCAAGTGTTTCATACTTCAGCTCCTCCTTGGTTCTGATATTGACTTGTCTTGTTTTCAACGACACCGTGATATCTGGATCTTCAATTTTGGGTCTACGCACCTCACGGCTCCCCTCTGATTCTGGAATACTGATGTTTCATGGATCGTCCTCATCATCTTCTACCTGGACATTATAGCATTCGAGAGCCTAGCTCAACTGTCATGACCAGTCAAGCTTCATAGTTTCCTCTGGTTCCAGTGGCGTCTTGAAAATGGCAGCGTTTACCAGTTGTAACGCATCATCCACGGGATCCATCTATTGATCTTCAAAGAGGAAAGTTGACAAGAACCCTTCACACAAGATATCCCACTCGCATGTGTCATGCCGGAGCTCCGCTTCAGTATACTAGTTTCTGGGAATGGCGTCCAGGGTGTGATAAAATAAGTGCACCAATTCTGGCTAAGGTTCCTCTCCGTAGGCTTTGATCCATCTGGTAAGGTGCATGCGCGGGTCATCATGTCCATTGTATTTCTTTGTTATGTGAGGTTCCAGCTTCCCAAATTTGATCTTCATCATGCGCCTGCAGCCACACCAATCTTTGAAAGTCCCTTCATGTGTGCCCCACCATTGTGCAGGTGTCGTGCACAATGCCCATCTCAATGCATCAAATAGTTGGTGCTCTGGTAATGTGATTTCAAATTTGGTGAGGAATTCATCTATTATTGTCATCCCATCATATGTCGATAATTTGCAATCCTAGGCCCTTATGCAGTACAGAGATTTAGTCACCATATTACAGTGTAGCATGGTCACTCCATTCAACCTGTTACACCATCACTCGTCTTCTTCATCTGAATCGATGGTGCAAGATTCTACATAGCCCCATGATATTCTTCTATCCTCCATTGTCTTGACCCATTCTTGCCTTTGTATCATCATTCTGTAGATACCGTTTGATTCGTCGTCACTCTCTTTGTTGTGCACAGGTTCGATATAGCGTGGTCCTTCAACCGGATCTAGCAGGACGACTACACGGAGTGACTTTGTTTCAAATATCATTGTTTGCTTCTTTAAATTAATAACCCCATTCACGTCAGTGGCCTAGTCTATTCCTAACAACGCAGGATAAGCTGTACTCTCATCCATGATTTCAATCACTTCAAAGTTCGTCTGAGTACTTGCACCGTCAAAATCTACCGTAATTCCTTGCAGCCTTCCCATGGATAGGACCTTCTGCTAGTTCACCATCCACAATTGGATAGGGGACCATTATAGTGTACGCTTACCCATGTGCTCCCAAGTCTATTTAGGTAGTACGTTGGCATCAGAGCCCAGATCCAGAATGACCTGTTCCATCTCATAATCGTTGATCTGCACTGTTAGTCCCATTTCCCTCATTGTCCGTGACGCATGTCTTCCCAACTTTCGAACTATGCGAGGTTCACTCCATCTTGTGCAACTATTTATCAATTCTTGTAAGCCTTTAATTTCCCTGTTGTCACAAATCAATTTTATACATGTCTCTAAAAAGGTATTTGTTATCAAGAGATCCCTTTCCGGCTCAAGCTGATCCCTACTACCTGGGGCAAAGACCTCTATGAAGCTCTCCCTAGCTTCCAGATATGTCTCCTTACCAACCCCTGCATCTTCCTTACTCATTCTATCTGCTCCTATGGCCATGCCACTTCTCAGTACCATGTTTACTTTGGGATCCTCCTCGCAAGGTTTGTACCTTATCATCTACACATTTTGGGTTGTTGTTGATTGCATTGCCCTTTTTTCATGAATCTGTGCTATCAACCTAGGGCAATCTATCAGCTCATGATCGAATTGCTCACAATAACTGCATAAAATTCTAGTTGGGTTGGTACGATCCCGTGCGTAATGTCCTGGACCTCCGCAGTTGTAACAGATTAGCTGCCCACGACCCCATCCTTGTCCACGGCCCTGGAACCCACCGTGCGTGATCACTGTGGCTGGATCCTGACCTTGTGCCTCAGTGTACATTTTGTAAGTAGGTGACTGGTCCATTAATAATTGGTAGCTATGACAGTCTCTTTTCTCATCGCCCACTGATCTGCAAAAGTTGCAAAATAGCTGTTGGTGGGTCTGGTTGTATTTTGGCAGTAGATGACAGTTTTTAGTGTTGTGTTTTCCTCCCACCTGACAGATTGCACACGAGATCAGGGTTGTGGTGCTTGGTTCTGCTTGTGCCTCTGGTCGCAATGGTATTGGTCCCCCCGTCGCCACATAATTCACTGAGACCGGGCAGTGATCTTTATCGTGCCCCTAGCTCCTGCACTTTATACACCATACTTCCACCCAGACTTCTATTCACGGTGCCTATTCTTATTCTAACTTCTTCATTTCCAAACATAAATTTTGGATCTACGCTTGGATTTTTTGAACTCCCAACCGTGGGTCTTGTAATGGAGTCTCATGCAACTTCATTGTTGTCTCTAATGCTTCAGCTTGGGTTGAGATCTTCTATTATGACAAAGTCATCCTCAGATGTGGTGTTAAGGATGCCATAAACCAAGTGCGGTGTTGCGCATCCATCAATGTCATGTTAGCCTCGCGAATAGTACTTTCCAGTCTTTGATCCAAATCCCATGGGGTTTCGCCAGGCACCATCACGATCTCTTTGAACCCTATGATCGACTATGCTTCTGACTTTGGCCTGCTAAACTTTTTCTTTGGTTTGGTCTAGATTTCTGTTATCCCCATAGTTGGGTGGTCGCTTGAGTACTTTATGTACCATTTTAGCGCCCAGTCCTGCAGCACGCTAACTAAGGTGGAATTTCTAATATTATCATCTGCAATTATATGTGCGTTCCATACTGAGGTTAGCACAAACCAAAATTGTTCTGGGTCTTCGCTTCCTGCTCCTTTGAATATCGATAACTGGATTGCGCTCGTTATTGTCAACTCTGCCACCATACTTTGAACTACTATTTCTCCTAGTCCCTTCAATCCTTCGATTCTTTTTCTACAGAGTCCCCGCGCTCCACATCAGACACCGCTTAGGAAGATCTTGGTCCCAGTGATGGAACCATTTGTTGGCTTATATGGGCCTAACCCAGGTTTGGAAAAATTATTTAGCCAAACAAATCCCACAGCTACTAGCCCTTTTGGCAACAGTCGGCGGAGCGCGGACTGAAGTCTCACCTAAGGTAGCAGGGGAGGGTGCTGGAACCAAGTTTCCACACCCTGGGGATGTCTAGATGTGGTCTGGAGGGTTCGTGTGTCGTTCTACAGCCTCGCACTGCTCTACTTCCACATAGATCCGGATTCGGGTTAATTCCTAATATTAATTACTTGTATAAATCATATCTACTTAGCTAGGTCTTTAAGCAAACATTAATAGATTTAACCATTTCGCACACTTAGAATTAACTCAGATTCACATACATTCATAACATAAGCATATGCGCATAGATCAAGCAATTATATTAACCATACAAAAAGTCAAATCTACGATAATTCAGATTTAACACAAAATTATGGAAGCAACTTATATTTATTTCCACTTTATCACCAATACATCCAGATCTTCCCTGCGCACTCAGCTGCAGGGGTCCGCGCACAGCTGTGGACTCTTCCAGGCCTCTATACAAGGTGAGCACCAGTATTGCAGCAATAATGTTGCAACTCCTAGGGCTTCCTACTTTACTTTTATCAACCCAATAGTTTGTAACAAACTTGGAAGTGATGGTGTTGTATGCACAAGTACTAGCCCTTCCTGTAGGCTGTCAATTAGTCAGTTGGTGCAAGATCACTAGGAGCTTAAGCCAACTTCTATGAATTCTCAAAAGAAGCCTTTAGTCGAGATGAAAGAAAGCTAACTCTAAAGAGGTTATTCTACTTGCAGAAAGAAAAATAAGACTCGAGTGTAAAGCAAACCCTAATTCTTCCAACTAACTATACTTTTGTAGAAAAAGAAATGAAAACTAATGAAATGAGTGCCATTGACTATTGAGAAATTAAATTACATCTATTCAAGATATTTCTAGAAGGAAATGAGAAAAAAAAACATCTTTTTGGGTTTTTGAGTATTTTATGTGAAATTGTTATGCTTGTAATTTATCTATTTGTGGTTGTGGCAGAGATTTGGTGGCAATGGAAGGCAGCCTTAGGGTTTGTAGAGGTGTAGGAAGGTGTCGGGGAGACCTAAGAGGCCTCTAGTAACCTTCTGGAGATTTTCTCTACAATAGGACTTCAAAAAGTCACTTTCAGGAAATTCTACAGGAGGTTGCAGGGGATCTACAGGAGGATGTCGAGAGCTGTTTTTAGAGGTTTTAAAGGTGGGAAAATGGTAGGGAAGGGTAGCTGAAGATTAGAGGGAGGTGTCAAGGTGCCTGAATCTCATCAAGGATGATTAGGAAAGAAAATTATGGTTGGATTTGTTCAAGAGACAAGAGGGAAGCTTATGAGAAGAATGCAGAAATTAGGGCAGTGTCGTGAAGGGTTGTGAATGACTTGTGAAACCTGTGAGAAGAGAGATGATGATGGCTGATTTATTGATGTATTATGAGCAGAGGTGTGTTGTAAGAGAGTTTTGATGCCCCAAAAATCGTTACATCAACATCGGGGGATAACCACCCGGTCCGGACCTCAATACAGCTCCTTTTCCGTTTGGGATGGTGGCTCCGACTAGATATAATGGGACCAGTTTCTGAATAGTGAATAGAAAGGGGTGAATGAATGATTGGTTATCTAACAAGTGATAATAAATGGAGGACTTATTCTATAAATGAAAAACATAAATGACTATTTTATCCCAGGAAGCTTCTATTCTTTAAGTGCAATGTTTAATAATCTATGTTTGCTGATAGGCATATAGATGACACTGTGCAATAAACAAAGACATTCATTTAAATGATAATTGCTTCGTTCAAATAGTTGAACGAAGTAATTGATAAATCGATGTTACACATCTCTTTTATATTACCGATACATGCATGATTGAAAGAATAGCAAACTGTAAACATCCAATAGTGGAAAGCATAAAGTTTACTGTTAAAACACATTCATATATTCAATAATAGCATAAATGAACAAACAACAATTCACATAAAAGTAATAAATTCAGACATAGCTAATAATACCATATGAGCTGTGAATTATTCCCTATGCCAATCACAATTTGAATTCCTTCTTCCGATTCAGAAATACTTTAAAATAAAGGCAATAGTGCACATTCATATCAAAGCTTCATTGTCAAAATTTGGAAAGATTTGGTCCAGTCTTCATAAAAGAATATGCTTGAAGTACAGTGATGTAACTTCAAGCTTAAGTCATATAAAAAAACTTTACGACCCTTTCTAAATGCATGAAAGGGTCTATAAATACTAAACTAAGCTAACAAACTACAAAATTAAAATGCTACTAAATTGGTATAATCCGATCTT
>APFE030049684.1:113844-127147 GCA_000404065.3 Pinus taeda | reverse complement strand
TTTATTTATTTACCATACATCTAGTTTATTTATATTTTTATTTATTTACCATACCTTTTGAGTAAGTATAAAAAGATGTTTTATTTATTTACCATGCCTCCACTTTACTTATATTTTTATTTGTTTTACACCCTTGCATGTATATAAGGTGACTTATGGAGTAAATATAAAAATTGTTTTATTATTTACCATACTTCTCAATTATTTATATTTTTATTAATTTACCATACCTCTTTTATAAATATGGTATTTGGCCCATAGGATTCACTTAAATAAAACCTATTCTTGAAAATGGGCGAACGGATTCACTTAAATAAAACCTATTCTTGAAAATGGGCGAATGGAAGGTTGTAACTCCTAATTTCAAGGGCTAAATTTACCTTTTTTACCCTCTCCTTAAAATAAGGTGGGCTATTTGAGGTGATTTGTAAAAATGTACTATGATACAAAATATTCGCCCACTAAAAATTTAAAACCCCTTAATTTCGCCAAAGGGCGAACATTCGCCCCTAAAATCACCCCTAATAGACATTCTCTATATCTGTATTGGCTGCCACATTACAATTCTGCAAAACCTTAACTTTAAAGTAATGAAATATATCATGATTTTCAGTAGAAAAGGCACAAACTTGAATATTCTCTAATGGACAATCTTTCAAGGCATGCTTCTTCCAGCATTTCGAACAAAAGATAGCCATCATTTGATCTTCCTCTTCTTGTCTTTTCTTGTCTGTACTCAATAGATCTGTTTTGAATTCCTCTAATAAGTTTCCTATTTTAGCTCGTGTGACACTAGCTGAAGCAGATTTTGTGGCTTTGGATGATATGGTTCTTTTCCCAATTTTTTCTTTGCTCTTGGAATACTTTTCACATAGATCAGAAATTTCTTCGAAAGGTAAGGTGGAGATATCACCTTTGCCCATGAAATTAAGATCATCTAAGTATTCCTCTCGAATGCCCTTCAAGAATATGGTTCTAATGACATCAAGAGTCATGGATCGATGTTTTGATTTTTGTAAATTGTAAGAAAATCGTTCCAAATACTCCTCTAGGCTTTCATCCTCTTGTTGATTCATCCTAAAGATATCATCTTTAGAATCCTTTGATCTACAATAAGGTTGATATTTCCTTAGAAATATTCTTCGCATGCCATCCCAATCAGTGATTGCATGCTCACCAAGTCCCATAAACAATCTTAGTGCTGATGCCTTTAATGTTGCTGGAAAGAGTCTAAACCTATGGGCATCATCTGTGTAACCATATGTTCGACATACAATGTCAAACTCAAACAAGAATGAATCTGGGTCTTCTGAAGCCATGCCATAAAAGTTTGGTAACACAGAAGGAGGCATGTTTTTCTTTTTTATTTCCTCATCAGTATTGTCGTCTGGTTCGTGGATAGGAAATTTAAAAGTTGATTCTTCCTCCTCTCCTTGATCGTGTTGTTGTTCAGGAGTGGGTCTTCTTGATGATCCTCCTCCTTCCTCAACCATTTTTATAGATTCTTCTGGTGATTTGATTGTTTGTTCGGTGTCACTTGTCCCAAAGAGTTGTTCTAGAGATTGTTGAGTTATTTTTCCACTTTCTCTCTTTGCAGAAGATTCAGGGATATGTTTCTTCTAAGATTCCTGTGCCAATAAGATTTGTCTCTCAATAAGTGTAAGTCTTTGGCCTGATTTGTGTTTATCCTCTAATCTTTGTATCATGGTTTCCTTAGATGGTGTTGTGTGTTCAATTTTTCCCACAGAGTCTGCTCCTGATGATAGGTTAATTTTTGGATGGGGGGTTTTTGTGAATCTGCCTCCACTATCTCTAGATCTAGGCATAAGCAAACATGATTTCTACAGTGACAATCAAATCTATGTTGTGTTTTTGGTTTGTTTTTGCTGATTAGAATTTTTTTATATTTTGATTGATGTTTTTTTTTTCAAAATCTTCTAACTATGCCTCCCCGGCAATGGCATCAAAATGTAGTGGCCAATCTAGGGTGCTAGATTAGACTAGATTTATTATCAACCTGAGTACGTAAACTTCGAGGCATGTGCCTAAAATCTATAGACATAAAGGATTCCTAACTAAGTGTTTGTTGTGATAGGCGACAATACTTCTTTACAGAAGGTTGAGGTATGTTTCCTCTCACTTTAACACTCAGATTACCTAGATTATCTAACTGTCCCAAAGATACAAAGTATAGCTGGACTGAGATTTTAATCCCCTTACAAGGATGTTGTGCACAAAACTCTGTCTAGTTAATACTGAAGCACTCATAAAGAAATAAAAAACACACCGAACTTTAAATACATAAACAAACAAAGTTTATGGAAATGCCTTAAAACATAACGCTGGATCAAATCTCTTACAAGACCCAATTCAATGATCTAACGATGATATCTTTAAGCAAGCACCATAAATACTATTTGTGAGAAATCGTAATAGAATTGACAAAATCATGAGCATGGAAATAACATCAATAGTATGCGTTCTATGTAAATTCAAGAGCTATGGAAATAACATTAAACGATATGCGTTCAAAAGCAATGGAAATGCGTTCTATGTAAATTCAAAAGCAATGAAAACGAAAGGCACAGTATACCAATCCATGCAGGGCCCGTCCACGTTTCAATGGTACACTAGAATGAGCTCAATCAATCGACAATATTAACGCATAGACAATGCTGGAGTGAAATCGTAATTATATTCAAACACTGAGAATTGCAATCACATATATGAATTCGGTTCTTCAAAAAAATACACAGAGGTAATCGTAACTTGTTTCGAAAACAAAAAAGATACAGAGTCCTTATCTGCCTTTCTATCTTGAATCAAATGCACATTCATTGAAGCAGTTGTTCCTGCTTTTACAGTGGAATGATTTGCGGTCATTCTAAGATGAACCGATTTCCAAGAAGACAAAATGATTTCCAAAAAGACAAAACGAAACCGGTTTAGAAACCATGGCTTTTATTGCCTTTGTAACCAAAAGGCTGGGGTTTGACCCAGTGTTGACCGCATAAGTAGGAGCTTTTGATCTGCTGTAAAATCGATTTTTCTTCATGCTTATACATTCAGGAGCTCGTCCTTATCCACTGCTTTGGCTTGCTTGTCATGCCATGTGTCAGATGGTAAGCCATTTACAGGATGTGATGTCTTCCTGAAACCTTTTTGTTAAAAATTCCTAATTTCTAACATAAAAATTCATAAATTAACCTTAATGCAAACTAACAACTATAATGTTATTAACTAATCAATTTCAATGGATGTAAAGGGGTCTATGGAGGGAAAAGATAGGCAATTGATGATGTTTTTAGAAGAAAAAGAGGGTAATGGAATGGTACCAACAGAGGCTTATCCAAAATTGTGCACTCATCATTTTAGAAAAGACATTGTAGCCCTTTTGCATGAGTTGTCCAATGCTTATGAGGTTATGCTTCAAACCAGGGACAAAGTAAATATCTGAGATGCACTTATTCTCCCCATTCTTTGTTAGGATATTAAATCTTCCTCTTCCCATGATAGAGACTTTGCTATTAGTTCCTAATGTCACTTCAGGCTTCACACTTTCATCTAGATTGGAAAATATTTCTATGTTCCCTGACATGTGGTTTCTACACCCTGAATCTAGATACCATACATCACTTTGTTTTTCTTGTGCTACATTACAAGCTAAAAACATGCGATCATGGTTTTGATTTTCTTCTGTGACATTTACACTTGTTTTGTTACTAATGTCATATTGCTTCTTTCTACATTCATTTTCATAATGACCATACTTATTACATTAATGATGTGGAACTTCAGATTTATCATACTTCTAACCTTGTGCTTGATTTTGGCTTGGGCTTTGACATTGATTTTGATTGCTTCTCCTTCCACTTGAGCTTGAAGGGTTGCTTCTTCCACCTCTATGTGGGCTTCTTCCTCTTCCTCTAGCATATGATCTTCCTCTACCTCTACCTTAACGAAATGAAACTTGTGTCTTGAAGGCATGCTCCAATGAGGAGCTTGATGCTCTATTCAGGCTATGTTCATGAGAAATCAATGATGCATGAAGCTCATCCATTAATAACTATGAGAGATCCTTTATATCTTCTATGGCCACAACAATGGCATCAAACCTTGCTGGAAAACTTCTCAACTATTCTCCTTTCCTCAAGTGTCTCACCATGAGACCTTATTTGAGTAACTAGTCCAATTACATGTGTAAACAATGAGTCTACATTCTCAAACTCTATCATACAAATTGTTTCAAAGTTTCTTCTCAACATTTGTAGTTTTGTTGTCTTGAATTTTTCTATGCCCTGGTAGGTTGTCTGGAGGGTGTCCCATGCTTGTGTTAAACTCACATAAAATGAAAACAATTAATGTAAATGCTAAGCAATATATTACATATATTATTGACATGATCTACATTTATAGTACATGGTGTGACCCTTGGATTCATATTCCAAGTGGTCTCTTGGACTTCGATGGACGTTCACATTCCACACCAACCCATAGACGATTAGGTGTCCAACATCCCACCCTTAATCCAAAGGGTTATGTATGAATCCAAGAAGAGAGTTGTAATATGGAATGTGCAAAAATTCATGGCAGAACTAGGTTGAATTTGCTCTCTAAAATGTTGGTATAAGGGGGTTGTTTAAGTATGACCACCAACAGTGGAACACTTAGTGCAGTTCCCAGAACTCTTCCAAAGCTGACAAGAAGATGAAGTGTTCTGCTAGAGGAAGTGTCCCTAACGATTTGGGGAGGGAGACCTTCAACTTGAAACAAGGAGGTCTACAATCTGCAGTGGTTTAAGGATAACCACCAACTCTAGAATTCTTAATTCAATCCCTAGAAATCTTCCAAAACTGGAAAGAAGATGAAGTCTTCTACTAGAGGAAGTGTCCGAATTATTTGAGAGATGTCTCAACCCCGCATAGATGGTTTAAGGATGATTATAAATTGAAGGCATGCTCAGTGGCAACTATGTCTCTGGATACAACTCTAAATCTGGTATGGTAGGTCGTGGCTTAGGCTCGCTTGATGTGGCTTTGAAGCTTGTAGATGACCATCACTCCCCCCCTGTCAAATAGAAGGTAAGATGATGGAGAAAACTCAACTACAAGACTTTTCAATGCTCTATAACAAGTTCTGACATATGACTAAAATATCTTCTTCGATTATGATGCCCATTAACAAGAAGTGATCCATCCAAGATAAATATTTTTTCTTGCATGAAGCTTGTTTTTGAAGCCTCTGTTTGAAGAATGAGTGGTTTTATGAAAATGCTCACTTGGATGAAGATAAAAGCAATTGTATTTCATATGGCCAACTTAGTCACAATGTTGGCATTTAACAATCTATTGTGGCCGTGGAAGAGGACCAGAATCTGAAACCATTAAAGGTGAATTGTCATGAAGAAATCCATCACTTTGAAAATTGATGGGCTTCAAGTAATCTGGAATATGGAAAGAAACATCCTTGTCATATACAAGACTAGTTCTATGCTTATTGTTGAAAACCTCTTCCCAAGGTCTAATGATGGGCTTGGGAAGTGCAAGTTTAATTTCTGCCTCTGCATGCAAATTTTCTCCTAAAATGGGCACATGATGGGAGTCAACCTCAATGTTACTGATTTGACCATTTGCTAGTTGTTGATGGGTGTCATGATGCTTATGTTGTTGTAACTCATCTCACTGTAACTGTGATTCATGTTGCAGAAAATCTATCTTTTCAAGTGCATTTTGCAAACAGGTTCCAATATCCAAGAAAGTTTCCATACTTATTTGGACTGTGTTATCAGTAGTAGATTGTATTAGATTTTTCAAAAACTCTAATACTCCATTAAGTCTAGCCATTTTTCTCTAGGTCAAGTAAATGAAAAATGCTCAAACCAATTCCTAGCTCTTTAATGTGTAGTACATTACTGGAGTAGGAACAAGAAGGGAAGGTTCAACCTATCATCCTTGCATTACTTCAACGCTATATCAACACGATGTATATAAACTCACTGATTCATATATATAACGACACTCTAGAAGTTCAACGCTTCACTCACGGTGAACCATCGCTCATATATGAACAGCTAAAAGGAAGTTTGTTTCCTCATGAAAGTATTAGCCACGGACTTGCCAATTGATAGACACACTCAAAACGCTAATTGGGACCATGGCTAGGGGAGAAATTCAAGCCCGTTAACAAGTGTTTCAAGGTTTCCGCCTCTATTTTTCCGCGAGAGCTCTGTGGATTTCCATGGCTAAGGTTCAAATTTGCACCATACAAATCTCCCAAGCTTTGAAAATCTATAGGGAGTGCAAAAACATATATGTATAGTTATGGAGGCACCCATATTGTTTTAAAATGCAAGGGAAAGAGGAACCACAACCAAGCCCTCGAGTTGTTGGTATTTGGTTTTCTTGCTTTGTTTCCCCTCCTCTAACTATTGATATAAATCATGTCAACACAAAGAATGAATGTTGCTGCAGTCTACAGGGAATGAACATAGGGTTTCAAGAGTGTTTAATTCTTCTTCAATTCATTCTTCTACACAAAGAATGATACACAAGAAAATGTCTAGTAGTCATCAATTCTAATGGTGACAAATGATTCCATTCTTCTTCTCCACCTGCTTCAAATTTTGGGGCTGCGCAATGAGTGTTTTTCACGAATGTTGTTCCATCTTCCTCACCATGTGGATTGCTAGTTTATATGGAGAAGTAAACACAACCCATTGAAACTAAATAGTTATGCAAGATACGCAATATTAACGCACCATACAAAACATATATACATCAGCATAGTTCAAACATACATTCAAATGCACCATAACTCCTTGTTGGGAGCTCCATAAAACATGAATAGATTTAAAGATCAGAAGATCACCATCGTCAACCAGAACGTAGATTAATTCATCACTAACTACATTCCTGGCCAACACATCACTGCAGCATGCTGCAAAGCCCATATGTTGTCACCCATGAAAAACAATAATCTCTATTGTTACGCCAATAAAACCACCATGGTCTTTGTCACTATTAGAAAACACACAGGTCATAGGGGAAAGATGGTTGGTATCTAAAAAAAATGTTGAGTATGGTAGATAACGCACACTTGAAGATAGGTTTGGGTAGAGTATTTCATGCTTGACCATGCACCAAAAACTAATGTATTTTCACAAAGGAAAAATTGGAGCGGTTACATAGTAATGGAAAACTTTTCAACTATTGTGCTCAAAAGAGTTTACAACTCAAAGGATTCAATTTTCCAATTCAAAGAATTCTTACAATGGCAATGTTATTCTCAGTTATGCTATCTACAAATATTACCAATAGAAATCAACTTTTGAGCAGAGAAGAAATAGCAAAAAGGAACGAATGGTCACTGGGCGTTGAGAGGAGAAACGACAAGTAGAAAATGGGCACTGGGATAGATTGGCCATGCAAGACATACAATTTTGAATGCATAGTGGATAAATTGGTATGCACCTGTAACAACTCTGACCATGGGCATTACTATGCACAGAAAAACCAGAGAAAACTTCGAGAAACAAATCTTGCTAAGAAGTTAGTGGAACAACACACAGTAAAAATAGGCATGCACACAATAATGACAATTTTGACAAGCGGGTAGGCAGAAATGACATGCAAAGATAGAGGTCAGTGACTCGAATTGGAGTAGGACTGGAGAACGCCCACTCTAATACCATGTTAAACTCACATGGAATGCAAACAACTAATGTAAATGATAAGTATTAGATTTCATATATTATTCACATGATCTACATTTATAGTACATGGTGTGACCCTTGGATTCATGTTCCAAGTGGTCTCTTGGACTTCGGTGGCTGTTCACATTCCACACCAACCCATACAGAATTAGGTGTCCAACAACTTGTTTGGACTTCGTTGTTGTTGCAATCCTTGGGAAAATACATTCATGAATTGCTTGAAAACTATAGAAGAGGACTTTTGCATCCTTCTTCCTATTGTTCCTCAAGAAATCCTTTTATGCTTGAGACAAGGCATTGTATGTTGTTGCATCGGCTGGTTCTTGAAAACCATTCTCCACCAAATCCCAAATGTCTTGAGAAGAAAACATGGCATTCATTGTAATAGCCCAATAATCATGATTTTTCCCATTAAATTGAGGTTTCTGAGTATTAGTCATGCCTTGTGCTTGATGTTTCCATTTCTGAGTGTAAAAGGAAACTTTCTACCTGAAAAATACACTTCAAAAATTCTGTCTTCAAAACAATTTCTAATTGCAGTATTAACACTTGTTTTTACAGTAACAAAGTTTAACCTACTCTAATACCATGTTATAAAAATTTACACGAAGAGAAGAGGAGTTTGTTTCAACAAATTAATTACCACAAGCAAATCTGAATTTGGACAGAGGTTTAACGCGGTTGTTGAGATTAATTTTCCAACAGGTTCCTGCATCTCTAGTAATTTGATATGGCTTCGTTCGAGTATTTCTCCATCCATCTCCCTTCCTCGTACTATTTTACCTAGGAATTTAAGAGTTTTGGAACTTCAAGATCATAACCACTGCATCCTCGAAAATATCTTTGATTCTATTGATGAAGTAAATAATGCTAAATCTTTTTAGAAGTATTTCTTTCCCAGGCTAATGTAAGATCATGTAGTCAGTTCATCATTTTTGATAGATTATATGCATCCATTAGGGTTACATTCAAACATTCAATTCCCATAGGTAACTAATTATGGTCATCACAAATACCTTTGAGGTTGCATGAGGTCAACATTGATGTGATGGAGCAGAACACATCTTTAAGTCCCAACGAGTTAATCTTCAACATTATTTGAAATCATTTGATGGAAATTTCTCTACAACCCAGCAAAGCATCATGCCATCTTTTTCCTATTTTCCTCAATCGATAAGTAGTTTGATAAAAAACTTGAATAAGGTTGTGTTGAAAAATGTCATAATTTCACAATCAGTCCCATTTGACTTCTCGACACTTAAAAACCTAAGACATTTAGATCTATCTAGCTATGCTAGTCCAACCACATTGCTCAATTCCTTCTCTCAATTTTTGCAACTTCAACATTTGACATTGTGAGACTACAGTAACTTATGCATCCCAGTGGGTATTTTGGGAGAGATTTCCACAATGGAGGATATTGACTTCAAAGGCTATGTTCAATTGGTACACTTTCCACGAGGAATTGCCTCTCAGAGGCATTTAAGATACTTGAATCTAATGCACACTCGCTTATTAGAATTGCCCTTGACCTTAGAACCACCATATGAGTTAGAACAATTAATAATAGGGAGCCAAAGATTTACAGAGTTACCATATTTTGTGGCCTATTTTCTGCACTTAAAAGAGTTGATTATGGCCCAATGATCCAATTTAGAGCATATTAGCACACCTATTGAACAACTAGCATGTTTGGAAAGGTTAGAAATATATGGCTCCAAAGTGCCCATCTTACCAGCAGTGATTGCACTTCTTAAACATCTAAAAGTTTTGAATATATACAGTAGTCCAATAGAAAAATTTACCTTGGATAACAATGTATTGGACCTTTAACTGATTTGACTTTGTGCGGCACATACATATCAGGCATAACCATTTCTGTCGGTGCTTTCCCTATGCTGGAAATTGTTAATCTTTCATATAACTATCATTTGAGCGAGGTTGAAGTCTCCTAATCATCCCTTGTAAAACTAAATTTGGATGGTTACAAGAATTTCCAGTATATGAATCTTCCAAAGCTTGGACGTCTTAAATTTCTGGACATAAGCATGTGTGGTTATATCGCAATCCAGAATATTATAAAATGCTGGTCATGGGAAGAGATTATGTTGGAGGAGTGTTGTTTCACTATAGAAGCAGCATGGATTCAGCTAGACCAGCGAGCATGGTGTCAATTGGAACGACTAATTTTTTTCACATTTTCACAAGATTTTGACAACTTTTCTATGAGTACATGTTAAATTATTTAACGAATATTTATTTAATACAATATCGCGATATACATTTTCTATGTCGGGAAGAAACATGGACTTCCTTTATTTTATGATAAAGAAACTATATATCCATTTTCGTTGTGATGAAATACATGTTTTTGTGGGCAGATGAGATGGCCTAAGTACTCTAAGAGCAGGAACAGGTTGATGGCAGCTATGGTAATAATAATATTTTTTACGATCATTCTAAACAGATCTAAATAACATATATTGTATGATCATTCTAAACAAATCTAAATAACATATATGGTGAAATTTGTGCAGGAGTTTGAGAAATTATTGAATAGTTTTGATGCTGTTAAACTGCTGAAGGTCCCTCTTACAGCCACACATACATCTCCATTGTTGGTAAGGAATGTACATTCACACACTACAATATTGATGTGCTTTCTTACAACAAACAAAGGTCCCTTACAGATATTATTTGAAGTGTGCAAAAGTGGTGCCGAATCTGAGGTGCTTGAAACCCATCAATAGAAAAGGAAAGCACAGGTACATATGTATTTGTGGACACAACGCTCCAGATTATTTACAAATGAAGACCATTTCTACGACAATGTGAGTATTTACAAAAAGGGTGGATTCAATATGGAGTGTCATGCCCCTACACTGGTGGTAGTCTTTCAACCACTCTATAGTGAGGTGCGGCACCAACGAACACTTTCTTTTCACCAATACTTATGTTCATGGACTACGCCTAACATTCATACTTAGCTTATTTTTCGTTACCAAGTATTATCTTTATCCTTTATACAGATGAAAACCCATACACATTCATCATAAACAACGATACATGAATAATTGCACAATAGTATAAAGGGAGGAGCAACTCCCTGCAATATGAGTCTGCTCGAAATAATATATATAATCTTTACTTTTAGAAAGTACAAGTTAAATCTTGGGAAACCCCAAATTTACACTTAGCCAATTTTTCACAACTTCGGCAAACTCGATTGCCTAGCTCGTCAGCGCCTCCGAACGGTCACCGCATGACTCGCCCAACTCTTGATTCACTCATCGCATGTCTTCACCCGACTCACTCTCTGTTCGTTCAACAAATGCCCAAACCTTGTTACCCTACCTGACATTATCGTTCAGACCAACTGTTCCTTCGTTCGGCGAGTGCACACACACTCGTGTCGCCACTCACCTGAACCCTCATTCACGGTTTCGACCTCCCTTCGTTTGGTGGGCTGCACGTAGTATCGCCTACACAAACTCCCATTCAGGACCTCCGGTTCAACCACCCTTTGTTCGGCTAATGCCCTTACTGTGTCATCCTGCACGAATTATCAACCTATCATTCAGCCTTGCACGGATGCCCTCCCCAGGTCACCTGTCGTTCAGCCCTGCATGAACACCCTGAACGACCCACCCATCGTTCAGCTCTACACAAATGCCCTACCCGGGTCACCCGCCGTTCAGCTCTCCATGGAAGCCCTACCCAGGTCTCCCGTCGTTCAGCCCTGCATGAATGCCCTGAATGGCCTGCCCATCGTTCAGCTCTGCACGACACTTTCACCTGTTTCGCCTATTGTGCGAGCACATCCTCACACAAAACCTTCGCACTTCTTTGCTCTTGTCCTTCGCTCGTCCAAGTGATCTGCATCTAAGTTTTTTTTGGTTGAATGATTGAATGATGATCTCCACCATCCAACTTCCACCTTCTTATACACTTGAACGCCCATCGTTCAAACGCCCAACTGACCTGCCCATCCATTGTACATCTGTTGGCTTACTTCTTCTTTTTCACGTTGTCCCACCCATTGTTAATTCAGCTCAACCACTAGCTTGCTTGGGACCTCCCACCCGTGTGGTGGTTTGCTTGTCGGGTCACCTGGGACCACCCACACAGTATAAACATACCAACGCCCAAACTTTGCATTTTTCACCCAGCTCATCTCGCTCGTCCGTGCCCTTGCTTGGTGCGTGCTCGCTCATCCGCCAACCACAGCTCGTGGGCGTTACATTCTCCTCCATTAGAAATCATTGTCGTCCTCGACAATATCTCATCCTGGAAACCATCTGTCACCAAGATCTCCATACCAAGGTATATACCTCATCGGTATGTCATACATCGGAATGTCTCCTCAATCCATGATCATCAACCACCTCGTCGCAATCTCCACATGTGGCTCCCATCATGGAAGGTTGGCCCCTCCAACTCAAGCTACATGCCCACTACAACATATCGTGTCGACTCCATCATGTATCATCATCGTGTGAACTGTTACCATGATACTACAACACAATGGTAACACATCTCTGTACAATGCTAGCCCTCATGATTCGAACTAGTCGGGTGATCAGTCCAACTGTCATGCTCAAACCATAAGAATGCACATCCTTATGCCATCATCAGTCTTTTCTTATACTCTTGTCACAACATCAACTTAATCAAGAATCCATCTCCATATAAGTGTAAGCCATGCTCAGGTCCATGAAGTAGTCTCCATCTCATCTGCAACATGTTGTCCATGATGTTTGGCACCAATGTGCTACATGAAATCAGCCACATCTACCCAACATCATCATCCATATGTGTAACATCCATCTCCTCAAAGTGAAGATATCCTCTCATCAAACCTGATTTTCGATGTGCCACACCCAGGTCCATGAAGCCACCTCCATCATATCAGTAATGTGCCATCCCTCAAGTCTGCCATAGAAACACGCATATACCCGTGTCATCTATCCATGTGCTACCCATGATCATAGATCAATCAGCTCCCATGTGTCAAAAGTGGTTAAGTCTCGGCTCAACCTATGCCCAAGTGTTGCCACCAAGGCATCATCATCGTTGTAACTCCATCACTCCAAAGTGTCTCATATCGATATTGCTCATCAAGTCACTCTTTCAAGCATGCCCATACATGTACTCAAAAGTATGCACCCCATCCTACATCAAAGTCCCTGACCTCAGCTCCTCAATGCATCAGATCCTCCAAGTCCACCATATATGAAGTCCCCAAAAGTCACAACCTCATGTCATCATGAACTCCATGAGTCATCTCCAACCAACATCCAGCAAGCATACATGTCTCGGCCCAAAGGTCTCTACAAGATACCTTGGCTCTCCATGTAGTAGGAATGCTCCATAGTCTACTCACAATTCCATCCAAGTCCATGGCCTTGTTGTACAAGAGTGCACAACATCTCCATCGACTCATAGTAATATATCTCCATGTCACACCAGCAAATCTACTTGCACAACATCCCTGCCTTGGCGCTCCTCATTGGATGCCCATAAGTGACACCTCTACAAGTGCTCTTGCATAATGTCCTTGCATAAGACTGCCATGCTCCATGCGCCAACCTG
>APFE030049684.1:94251-110795 GCA_000404065.3 Pinus taeda | reverse complement strand
TAGTAAATGTGATTGACAAACGTCGATAAACGTTAATGGTATAAATCTAATATTAATTATAAAATTAATATTAATATTGATGAATATATAATACAAGAGAAATTTTTGGTTCATCATTAGGACCAGATGAAGAGGCAGACAATGGCAGACTTAAATAGAGAGCAATGTAGAGACCATAATTTCAAATAAAGGCTATATTTGAACAATAATAGTCGTTACTTGAAATTATGGCCTCTACATGATGATGAACCACACTTCTTGGTTTGAAACTCGTCGCCCAAAAAATTCTCTTATGTGATTTCTAAAAGCTTTTCTTAATTCATTATGTATCACAAAAACCTGAATTCAAAAAAGAATATATAAAAATAAAATACTATAAAAAAATAAATAAAATATTATTATTATTATATTTAATAATAGTGTTAATTTTTAATTAAAATTTTAATTTTAATAAATTATTATTATAATTATTTTTAAATGATTATTGTTATTAAAAAAATTATTCTAGTATTAATTATTTCGTTAATTAAAATTAAATATCAATATAATTAAAAAATAGTAATAATGATTAACTAATTAATTAGTTAATTAAATTATTTATTTATTAAAAATTATAAACATTATATTTTTTTAATTTATATTAATTATTGTTAATTAATTAAATCAAAGGGATTGATATTATAAACTCATGTAGATAATAAGCTCGATTAATATCATAAAAGGTATAGAAACCCTAAGATAAATATTGTAAACCCTAGAATTATCATGGTTGACAATGGTTGACCATAGTTTACTTTCATATTGAGACAATCTTTGTGATAATACGATGTTGCGCGACGATTGGCCATGGTGGAGCATGATTGACTTTCATATGCAAAATAACTTTGTCATAATGCAACATGGGACCATGATTGATTTTCATATTGACAAAATCTTTGTCAAAATGTGACGTTGGACCATGGTTAATCATGATTATAAACCAAGAGGATTTATATTAGACCCAAAGATTAATAGTAAAAACCCTATGTATAATATTAAACCATAGGAATAAGAGCCCTTAGATTAATAAACCCAAGGGATTGATATTATAAATGCAAGGGAATAATAAACCAAGGGGATTAATACTAAAAACCCAAGGGAATAACTAAACCCAAGGGACAAATATCATAAACCCAAGGTATATAAACCCTAAGACAAATATTATAAGCCCTAAAATGAACATGGTTGAGCATGGTTTACCATGGTTGATTTTCATTGAGACAATCTTTGTCACAATGTGATGTTGGACCATGGTAGATTTTCATATTGAAACAATTTTTTGTCACAATGTGTCGTTGAACCATTGTTGACTATTGTTGACAATGCTTGATTTTCATATTTAGACAATCTTTGTCACAATGTGACATTGGAACATGGTTCATGTAACACCCCTATGACTTTTCTTTTTAGACATTGAGATATTAAGGGATTTAATGGTAAGGGAGGTCATGATGAGACTTATGTCGTGATCAAATTGTATTATAATTATTATTGAGTTAATAAATAATTTGCTTGGGGATATTTAGGACGAGCACTAGAGTGTAGAAGACTTCTTGCTAGCTTAGAAAAAATTGTGGTGGTCAAGTCCACATGATGGACCTTAGCTAAAAAATCTCCTAAAAATCCATAGGAGAAAAATAAAATAAAATAAACATAATTGGAGAGAAAAATTATGTTGATCACTTAGTTTGAAAGAAATACTAAGTGGGGTGGAATAAAGCAGTACGAGAGAGAAAAACAAGCTTTATTGAAAAAGAAAAATATATTTTTGGGAAAACTTAAAACAAAAAGGCCTAGGCAAAAGGTTGGTGGACCTTAAAATAAGACGTTGCTAACATCTCTTGGGAAGAAAAATCTATAAAATAAACCACACAAGAATCAATGAGGTTGTTGATTCTTGATAGCAAGCAAGTCTTAGCTCAAGGGAAACTATGAGAGATAATTTATAGTTTGGTGGAATGTGAGATGTTCCTGAATATTTCCCCAACAATAAATATGTTTAATTGAATTTATGTTTTAATATTAATATAAACTTTGAATTTCTTATTATGATAAATTGATGGGACAGAAAGCTATTTTAACCTACATGCATAATCTACTATTCTTATTATTATCTTATATTATTTATATTATTAAACTCTGGGATGCCTACGAAGATTATGTTGTTATTATAGATTTTGCAGATATAGCTAATTGTGTTTCTATATGTAGAGGTTATTAGCATATAAATTTCAAATGTGTGTGAAGAGGATGAAAGTACCGAACAAAGATAATAAACAGAGGAAATGGTGCATATCTATAATTAGTCGCACATAATTGGTTACCGTGATTCAATTCAAAGAAAAAAATTTCTTTATACCTCGAAAGACAAGATGAGGAATGAAATGGCATGATTTGAGTTGGGATTACAAGAAGAACCAAGACTAAAGTAAATTGGGATATTGGCTGTCCGCAAATATAGATAACACTGAATTATTGGTTGAGGCATAAATTACATGATTGACAGAAAATTATAGTACCTCGTGATGGTTGCAGTAAATTAATGAAATTACAAGCCAAACTATTTTTTTTATGAGCTATCTATCATAAAGGTATTCCCTTAATTGGGATTGACGGTATTAGAAACAAATTTTAAATTTAGTGGAGTGATGGAATTGGATAAGTATATTTTATAGTAAGTGTATAAACTATAGATAGCGGAATATTTGATATTTAGAAATATAAGTTAAGTTGAATGATACAAGACTACACGATAATGTATATGCTTGAGTGTTGTAACTAGTACAAGATCCTATTACCGGGATAAGGCAATTCAACTTATTCGATGGCCTGGAAAAAAAAATCCAACTAAGAAGACTAGCAATATTTATGTTGTTGTATATATATATATATTAAATAAATAAACTCCTACAGATAAATCCGATAGATTTGGTTTACGAATATTTATTGTGAGAAGATCTCCTCTCCATGTATAAACCCGTGACAGAAATGAATGATTTTATTTATCACTTTCGAAGAAACACCTAAGGGAATGCATAAAAAGTATAAAACTATGATTTATGAATTAAGATAATCTAAGCCATAGTTCAAGGGAGATAACCTCCGCAAAACAAAAGAAAAATTAATGGTGTGGACACGAGGAGTTAAAGTATACCACATTATTAGTAAAGTTTATATTTCAAGTATTAAATTCTTATTTTGTAGTGATATTGAATAAAAGTAGTAGATTGGAGTTATGGAAACATATGATCATTATAGTTCATTTTATTGTTAGTGCAGTATTAGTACTTTTTTTCTCATTGAAAATAGGATGCAAGTAGAATTACAGGGCACTTAAGATTTTAATTTTCAATTTTGGTAAACAAAAAAAGTGGTTTAGACATTGAGGTTTGTTACAGTTAACTTTGGTTGACCATGGTCATCCATAGTTGACCATTGAATATGAATCCTTATCTTATTAAACCTAAAAGATTGATATTATATACCTAAGGGATTAATAATAAAACCCAATGGATTATAAACACAACGGAATAATGTGACACCCAAGGGATTAATATTATAAACCCAAGGTGTATAAACTCTAAGATAAATATTGTAAACCCTAGAATTAGCATGGTTGAATATGGTTGATTTTGATATCGAGACAATCTTTGTGACAATGCGATGTTGCACCGTGGTTGACCATGAATGCTTTTCATATGCAGGAAATATTTGTCATAATGCAACATTGGCCCATGGTTGATTTTCATATTGAGAAAATATTTGTCAGAATGTGACGTTTGACCATGTTTGACCATGATTATAAACCAAGGGGATTTATATTAGACCCAAGGATTAATATTATAAAGCCTATGAATAATATTAAACCCTAGGAATAAGAACTCTTAGATTAATAATCCTAAGGGATTGATATTATAAATCCAAGGGAATAAAAAACGAAAGGGAAACTAATAATTAAAACCCAAGGGATTATAAACCCAAGGAAATAATATTAAACCCAAGGGATAAATATTACAAAACCAAGGTATATAAACCCTAAGATAAATATTATAAAATCTAAAATAAACATGGTTGACCATGGGTTACCATGGTTTATCATGTTTGATTTTCATATTGAGACAATCTTTGTCACAATGTGTTGTTTGACTATGGTTGACCATGGTTGATTTTCATATTGAAACAATATTTGTCACAATGTGACATTGGACCATGGTTGGCAATGGTTGACAATGTTTGATTTTCATATTGAGACAATCTTTGTCACAATGTGACATTGGAAAATGGTTGGCCATGATTATAAACCCAAGGGATTTATACTAAGATATCGGATTAATATTATAAACTCTATGAATAATATTTCGTATTGAGACAATCTTTGTGAGAATGTGACCTTGGAACATGGTTGACCATGGTTGATTTTCCTATTGAGACAATCTTTGTCACATTGTGACGTTGCAACATGGTTGACCATGATTGATTTTCATATGGAGACAGTCTTTGTCACAATGTGATGTTGGACCAGGTTGATTTTCATATTGAGAAAATCTTTGTCACAATGTGATGTTGGACCATGGTTGACCATGATTATAAACCAAGGGGATTTATATTACACCAAAGGATTAATATTATAAACCCTTTGAATAATATTATACCCTAGGAATAAGAACCCTTAGATTAATAAACCCAAGGGAATAATAAACCAAAAGGATTAATACTAAAAACCCAAGGGATTTTAAACCCAAAGGAATAATGTTAAACCCAAGGGATAAATAATATTATCCCTAAGATAACTATTAAAAACCCTAAAATTAACATGGTTGGTTTTCATATTGAGATAATCCTTGTCACAATGAAATGTAGGACGATGGTCGACCATGTTTGACCATTATCTATTGCGATATCGACACAATCTTCGTTACAATGCGATGTTGGACCATGGTTGACCAAGGTTGATTTTCATATTGAGAGAATTTTTGTCACAATGTGACATTGGACCATGTTTGACCATGGTTGATTTCACACGGCATCACTGGCCATGATTGAACATAGTTGGTCAATATTAACCATGACTGACGAATACTGACCTTATTTGACCATGGTTGACCATTATTGACCACGATTCAACATGATTGATATTTTGAAGCAAAGGGAATAATACTAAAAGCACAATGGATAATAAACCTTAAGGAATATCATTCAACCAAAGGAAACAATATAAACCCAAGGTATATAAACCTTAAGATAAACACTATAAATCCTTAAATAAACATGTTTGACCACTCTTGACCATGGTCGATTTTTATATTGAGACAATCTTTGTCATAATGCGATGTTGGACCATGCTTGACCATGGTTCAACCTTTAGATTAATAAACCCAAGGGATTAATATTATAAACCCAAGGGATTAATATTATAAACCCAAGGCATTAATAAATTGAACGGATTATTAATATGATAAACCCAAGGGATTAATATTATAATTGCAAAGGATTAGTATTGATACTAAACCCTAATTTATTCAATGTCAGAATGCGACATTGAATAAATTACAATGTAATGTATCATTGTGCCAATGATTGTCAGAGTGTTTGTCGCATTACGACAAATGTTTGACACGTTGTCACACTGCTTGTTGCATTAGTTAATGTGATTGCATAGGTTTATGTAGCATTCTAACATCCCAATATTAAACCATAATACTAAACCAAATATTATAAATTGTAACATTATAAAACCCAACATTATAAACTTCAATATTAATATTATAATCCCTAGGATTAATATTATAAATCCTAAACGCAGAGGTGTACATAATATCGCCTCTCGGCTCGACCGATTTCTACTCTCAGATAATGCTATACATCTGGGAGGAGACTTTCACGCTTCCATATTGCCTCAAGGGGGCTCGGATCATTGGCCCATTATGCTGCAATGGACCAGACCAGGAAAACATTGCAACAGGCCTTTCCGATACGAAGCCTTCTGGTCCAGTCATCCAAATTTCAAAGAAGTGGTCCAGGCAGCATGGAAGTCCTTCATTCCCCCAGAAGGTGCAAAAATTTTCAAACTTCAACAGAAACTCAGACATCTCAAGCAAGCGTTGAAGGCCTGGAACAAGAACCACTTCGGGAACATCACGGAATCCAGGCAAAAATTAGAGCAGGAAATGAGCACTCTCCAGCAAACTATCATCCTAGAGGGCAGAACAGAGGAATTAGCCAACAAGGAGCAATCCCTTTGGACAACATTAGAAGCTCGAAGATCGCAAGAGGAAATTCTCTGGCGCCAAAAATCTAGAATAAGATGGCTTAAGGAAGGAGAAAAAAATACCAAATTCTTCCATCGATCCACCATACAACAAAGAATGCATAACAATATTGCTTTCATTAATAATAGTCAGGGGGAGAAACTAGAAAAGCATGAAGACATGGAAAAAGAACTCAGAGATCATTTTCAGGAAGCGCTCAAAGAGCAAACCAGGAGCAGAATAACTGCCATTCGAGAGGTCACGCGGCACATCCCCAAGCTTATCACGGACGAACACAACCATAATCTACTTCAACCGGTCTTAAAGCAAGAGGTGGAGGAAGCAATGGCGCAGCTAAAAGATGGTAAGGCTCCTGGTTCGGATGGTTTTACTTCAAATTTTTTTCATGATTTCTGGGAACTAATAAGCACCGAAGTTTGGGAATTGGTGGAAGAATCCCGCTCTATGCACTGGCTCCTACCCTCCCTTAACTCCACATTCATAGCTCTGGTTCCGAAAGGGGAGGAAGCTAACATGGTTGACAAATTCCGGCCCATTGCCCTCTGTAATGTAATCTATAAACTTATTTCCAAAGTGGTGGCAAATAGGCTCAAACCTCTTTTGTCTCTTCTTGTCCTCCCGGAACAGACTGGCTATGTCGAAGGACGCCAGATCATGGATGGTATTATCCTATCAAATGAGGTTATCCATTCCTTAAAGATCCTCAAAAAACCAGGCATGATAATGAAGCTTGATCTATCAAAAGCTTTTGACAAGCTCAGCTGGGAGTACATTCAGCACACGCTACTTCCTTTTGGTTTTAGCGCCACCTGGACTCGTTGGATAATGAACCTCATTTCATCTCCCTGCTTCTCGGTCCTTCTTAATGGCTCTCTGTCTCAGCCCTTCCGCTCTTCACGTGGCATACGGCAAGGGGATCCCCTTTCACCTTTCATCTTTGTCCTAATGGCGGAAGGGCTCAGTCGTCTTCTTCACCATGCTATCACCTCTCAGACAATCAAAGGCATAGCGCTTCATGGACTCTCCCCCTTATCTCATCAACAGTTTGTTGACGACACTATGCTTTTTGGACATCCCTCATCTTCCGAAGAAAAATCCTTCAAAGCCATGCTTGAGCTGTTCTCTGAAGCCTCGGGCACCTCTATCAATGCTTCTAAATCTCAGCTTTTTTTCTTCAATACCCCTGTCTCCATTCAAAGAAACATCGCTCGCATCCTTGGCTTCACAATTGCTGTGCTTCCCTCCAAATATTTGGGCGCCCCTCTTATGCTCTCAGCTCTTAAGCATGCATCGTGGCGCTCGCTCCTGGACAAACTTGAAGCCAGACTCTCCTCCTGGACATTCATATCTCTCAATATAGCCAGTCGACTCATTATGATCAAAGTTGTTCTTCAAACTATGCCTCTTTATCTATTTTCTATCCTCGCTGCTCCAAAGTGGGTCCTTAAAGCCATTCGCAATCTACAAAGGAATTTTCTGTGGGGATCAACGGGACTTAATAGGAAATGGGCCCTAGTTAAATGGTCAGAAGTCTGCCAACAAAAATCCAACGATGGACTAGGCCTTCGGGACCCCCTGCACAGTAATCATACTATGGGAGAAAAGGTCTGGTGGAATTGGCTTGTCAAACCACACATACCTTGGGCAAAGCTTTGGCAAGCTAAATACGTGTCTGGCAGTTGCTGGGAGGATCTGATTAGAATCAGTCCAAGCAGTTCAGGCTCCATGATCTGGAACGCAGCAAAAATTCACAGTGCATTCATACAGGAGTATAGCTTCTGGGAAGTTCATTCAGGGAACTCAGCGCGTTTTTGGTAGGATTCATGGCAGCAGCTCCCAAAACTCGCCTCAATCTTCCAAAAACCCCTCTGGCAGACTCACATGCAACGCAACAATCTTGTTAACATATCCCAGTTTTGGCAGCAGCATGCACATACAGATTATCAACAATGGAGGCCCGCTAGTTCTTGGTAGGAGGATTGGCAAGGAGAAACCTATGCAGAAATTGAACAAGAACTGAGTCACTGGAAGATCAAAACGTCAAATAAGCAGGACATATTGCGGTGGGGGAATACAACAAAAGGAGTCTTCACCACAAAAGAAGCCTACACTTTGCGGTATGCACAAAACCACAATGACAAAGATCAGCTATGGAGCAACATCTGGCAATCCAAATTGTGGCCCAAAGTCTCTACCTTTCTATGGCTTTTAAGCAAAAAGAGAATCCTCACCTGGGACAATTTGCAAAGAAGGGGCTTTATAGGACCATCCCGATGCCCAAATTGCTCTTTTCAATCAGAAACCATTTTGCATCTGATGGAGACTTGCCCCCTTGCAACCCAACTCTGGAATCAAATTGACAGGTGTAATCAAAGATTAGGAAATCGTCAAGGGGATATAGCAAATCTACTGAGAACATGGCCCAAGCTGCCATATCAAAGACCTTTGTTGAACGCTCTGTGGACTCTCATCCCAGGATTTCTTTATTGGACCCTCTAGAAGGAGAGGAATAATAGAGTCTTCAACAATAGGAATCGCCCTCCAGACATTCTCTGGCTTCTCCTCAAGAAAAGCCTACAAGAGACACTGGCGCTCAAGATATGGCAAGAAACGGATTGGCCCTCCTCCCCCCAAGAGCTACTCATTTGGAAATCATGGGATCTACATGTTTCCTATGCTCCCTCTGCTCCAGCTCGACTACATACCAAGCTTGTATCCCCTTTGCATTGGTCCCCCCCAGCCTCTGCATCATTCAAATTGAATTTTGACGGCGCAGCCAAAGGGAATCCGGGACCAGCGGGATATGGATGAGTAATTAGAAATGACAGAGGAATCATCCAACACATCTTCTTTGGCTCGATTGGAAACGACACCAATAATGTTGCAGAATTGGAAGGTCTTTGGAAAGGCATATGTGTAGCTGATCAACAGGGGTTCTATCCGCTGGTAGCAGAGGGAGACTCTCTGATCCTCATCAATGCAGCTATTCGAATACAAGTAGGAACACCAGCAACCAAAGTAGCTTCTAGTTGGAGATTGCTCAGCAGGCTAGAAACATTGGAGGCAAGGCTCAGAAGCCCCAATAGTATTATCTTTCAGCACGTCAAACGATCCGCCAACAAGGTAGCCAATCGTCTAGCCAATCAAGGAGTCAATCTTAATAGTCACCCCTACTCAGGTAATCTCAATGACTCAACAGACATTCAACTTCAACAAGATTGCCTCTCTCTAGCAACTCAGGATCTCCAACCCCCGGCTGCGGGTGTTTATTAGTGCAATGAATGCGGGGGCGGCCATATTACAGGGCAAGTGGCCGCTCGCTCCCGCCAGATGGCCCGAAGCCTCGAGAAACCATCACCTCGATCCGGCTAGCAGTTATGAGCTCACTAATGGCATAGGGAGAACAGCTGTTTGCAGGGGTATATTGGTCGTCCGCCTTGGTTCGTAGATGAGAGGTGTTCCGTCGGAAGGTGCTGGAAGGGCCAATGTCTGTTGGGAGCTCTGTATTGTTTCAACTGTGATTTGTGTGCTCGGTTCTTGGATGACTGCACAGTGGGTGCATGCGCCAAGACTCAGACCTCGGCCCTCGGCACCGGAGGCCCTGGTCTCAACCTTGGTTCGTCAGAGAATTTTCGTCTTTATGCTTTGGTTCAGTGCTTTGAGCGTCACTCTGCTCTTTTCTCGTGAGGTCCCTGAGCGCCATAGGCCTTACGAAGCTCTGAGTGCCGCGATGTTTCAGTTCTTCTGCGCCCCTGTTAGAGATTTTCCCTTCCGGCGCTTTGGTTATACTCGGCTCCGGCCTGTTCGGCTCTCTGGGAGCAATTCACCCCTCGCAGCACCGGAAAAGGCTCGGCTCCAGCTCTGTGTGGTAAGCATTGTTATACGCACTCGTGTTCTATTACCTGTTTATCACCTGTTGTATAAGTTGCTGCTCTGGTTTAAAGCCCTCCGTGGCGAAGAGAATATGCGGCCTCTGGGCAGCATTGGATATTTGTTGGTTACAGGATGCCGCGTGAGAGGTTACGTGGCACTTGCAGGCGGGGAGGTTCAAGGGGCTGTGCCAGAGGTCGGGCTTCATCGCCACGTTCCTTGGCATCCTTTGACTCCCCCTCGGAGGAAATTAGCTCACCTGGAGGTCGACGAGGGCGCGGAAGAGGCAAAGGGCGGGGAAGGGCAGCAGTGTGTACGTTTGGTTCGCACCCATCAACACGCTTCCGGTTTCCGTGTGCCCTTGACTACGCAATCTATTATGTTTCAGTGCGCATTGAAAAATGCGACCATGCAGATAGACCAGAAGCCCCAGTAGAGCCACGGCCACCCTCGCCTGCTCAGGGTCCGCGATTACAGCCTGCGGAAGCCTTGGGTGCGGTGGTGGGGAATAGAGCTGGAGCAAGCGAGCTTGCGAAGGAAGATGCACCATACACAGACTCAAGTGCTTCAGATCCATATGCCTGTATAGTGGTGGAGGAGCAACCATCCACCTCCGTGGATGCTTAAGCTCGTTGCATGGTCGTTCTGGGTGTTTTGGAAACAATTTGTGCAGTCTCAGGATGTCGGAGTAGCAGTTACAGTAAGTAATGGGGGTCAGTCCGTGATAGTTTTCGGGTCGCATCACATAGTTTTTTGTATGTCGGATATTATGTCTGTGTCTGTTATGTCGGGTATTTTGAATGTGGGTTTTGCAAGGTCTGTAAATTCCTCCCTTGCTTTGGCAGGGAATGGATGTATAGCGCCTAGGTCCCGTTTTCTGTGGGTTCTGGCTTGAGGCCAGCGGACAGTCTCATAGTCCCTCAGTTTCTCAGGCTTAGTTTTAGTCTCAGTATGTCAAACTGTTCATGTAGCCAGCTCTTCGTGGCGGATGTAACTCTCTCTGTACTCTTTTTTGTATTATAATAGAATTAGCATGATTTACACAATATATATATATATAATATATTATATATAATATTATATATATATATATATATATATATATATATATATTATATATATATATATATATATATATATAATATATTATATATATAGTATATATATTATAATCCTAGGATAAATATTGTAAACTATATAGATAAACTTATAAATGATAAAATTAATGTTATAAACCTCTCACAAACCTAATATTATAAAAAATAAATCCTAACTATTATATAACCTTAGTATTAAACCTAAAATTATGAAGATTATAATACTATAAACCCAATATCATAATTTTTTTTTATTAAACCCTAATATTAAACCTATTATTATAAACCCAATACTATAGAACCTAGTATTATAGACCCTAATGCTAAACAAAATATTAAACACTAGTATTATAAACCCTCATATTAAAACCAAATATCTTAAAAAATATTTCAAACCTAATATTATAAATCCTAATATTTTAAACCATAAATCCTAATATTATAAACCCCAATATTAAACCTAAAATTACTAATATCGATCATAGTTTACCATTATGACCTAGGTTGACCATATTTAACAATATTAACAATGATTGGCCATGTTGAGCATGAGTTGACTATAGTTTTTAAAAATTTATTATGGTCATATTTGACAAAATATGACCATGATTAAGCATTGTTGACCTAGTTGCATGTGGTAGAGCATGATTGTCTATGGTTGAAAAAGGCCAACCATGTTGAATAGAGTCAGTTATGGTTGACAATGTAGGTTGACCATGGTGACCATAGTTAACTATGGTCAATCATAATCAACCATGATGATCATAGTTAATGATGCTTTATTATGGTTAGACTATGGTTGACAATGTTTGACTATTGTTAAAAATCAGTTACTATGTTTTCACTATGGTTAATGATTATTTGTCTAAGTTTAACTATAGTTGACTATGATGTCAACCATAATCAATATATATTAATGTGTAGATTTACTTATAGTTAAAACATTATAAATATGTAAAATAATTTCTTATTAATATGTCATTAATATTGCATTAAATATTCCCTCGCCGCGGGTGTTTAAGACCGCATTAATGCGGATGAGATGTTGGGATGGCAGGTGGCCTGGCCACATGGCCACCCGCGTTCTCACCCTCGACGATTTAAGGCGAGCCTCTGTCACTCAGTCGGTGCCATTAATCTGGTGCACAGGTCGAGACCTCCCCTACAATTTTAAAACCATGGCTCTGAATCGTGTGCAACACCTTATTCTTCCTCCATTGAACTACTCTTGCTGGAGCCGAGCTCTCGCACGACGACAAGGAGGCGTTGCAGTATCTTGAGTTGTGTAGACTTGGGGAACGGAATTATTTTCTCCCATACTGTTCTTTTCACCCTGCAATTTGAAACCTCGGCACCTGTTTCCATCTCTGGTTCAGGACAAACTGTAATCTCCAACGTCAAGTCTGTCGCCCACTCCCTGCTCACAGCTAGCGTTCAGCCTTCTCGTCCCACACCAGCTTGCACCACCCCACCCATAGAACTATGCTGCGGCTCCGTCACCGCATTCGTAGCAGGCGAGGCAGCAGCTGAGGCCGAGCCATCCACCCCCCCTCTCCATCTCCCTCTGGGTCGGCCACTCCTTCATCCTCCCCATCCTCCAGTGCTTCCACAACCCAATTCACGAGTTGCTACCCTGCCACCCATAGTGGAAGAGGACATGCTCACCTCAGCGAAGCTCAAAGGGTCACTGTTGCTACCTAGACGGTCAATCTCCCTATGTCCCCTCACCAGCACCATCAATCTGCTCAATTTCGCTTCCTCTGCACTCTGAACATGCCCGCAATAATAGCCACCGTCTCTGTGGAATTCAGAGAGGAGGCTTGCCCACAGTATGACCCAGCTCACAACAACATGAAGACCCCGGCTCATGCGCCTCCCACCTCTGCACAGGAGAAGCTGAGTGTCAACACTTAGAATATGGCTCTGGTGCAGCGAGCCACCAGCAAGCCGAAAGCGTCGGGTAGTAGTGGCACCAGCAAATTCAAAGGCAAGAATACTGATGACACTCCGGGTGGAAAGAAGGTAGCTGAGTACAATTGGGTGGAATACAAATGCTTGATAGTGGAGGAGCCACCACCGCCTATCGACACCTAGCACATCCATGTAGATAGGTTTCGCCACCCAACTTGGTTTTTTAGGGGTTTATTTTAATGTTTATTTCAAAAAATGTGGTCATTTTGGGGAACTTGCTATAATGGTCTTTTTTTATTTAGGAGTTGACACCCCTGCACGGGCCGCAGTTTTCCACTGCTTTTCGGACTGGTTTCCCCTTCGGGGGCAGTGTCGACTCAGTTTTGATGTTTAAACATGTTATATCATTGTTCTAGACCAGCAAAGGTTGGAGCCTTGTTGTAATTTTACTGCTACTATAATAGAATTAATATTACTTAGAAAAAAATATTACATTAAATATTTGTTAATGTGATTTAAATGTTATTAATGTTTATAATAACTCTTAATATTATATTAATTCATAATTAATAATTAATAATATTATTAAATATTAATTATTTATTAGGTATTATATTAAAAACAAAACCATTTACTAAAATAATGTTTTAATTAATATATTAATATGATGAATGCATTAATAATATTTAAAATGGTTTTGGTATTGATATTAAATTTACTATATTCAATATTATTAAATTGTATGAATACTATAAATAAATATTAAAGATTATTAAGAATATATTTTTTGACGATAGATGTTATTAATACTTTGTGAAAATGTAAATAAAATTTTAAAATAAAATTAAATTATTATTTTCTTATTATCAAGTTTATATTATGATAAACCTTTTATTATTATTACCCTAATGTATATAAACCCTAAGATAAAAATTATAGACCCTAAAATAAATATGTTTGACCATGGTTGATTTTCATATTGGGACAATCTTTGTCACAATGTGATGTTGGACCATGGTTAACTATGGTTGATTTTTATATTGAAATAATATTTACCATAATGCAACATTGGACCATGGTTGACCATGGTTGACAATGCTTGATTTTCATATTTAGAAAATCTTTGTCATAACGTGACATTGGACCATGGTGGACCATATTTAACCATGATTATAAACCCAAGAGATTTATATTAAACTGTAGGATTTATATTATAAACCCTATAAATAATATTTCGTATTGACCATGGTTGATTTTCATGTTGAGACAACCTTTGTCACAATGCGACATTGCACCATGTTGACCATGATTGATTTTCATAGGGAGCAATCTTTGTCACAATGCGATGTTGGACCATGGTTGATTTTTATATCGAGAAAATCTTTGTCATAATGTGGCATTGGACCATGGTTGACCACGATTATAAACTAAGGGGATTTATAATACAACCAATTATTAATATTATAAACCTTATAAATAGTATTATACCGTAGTAATAAGAACACTTATATCAATAAGGCTAAGGGACTCACATTATAAACTCAAGGGAATAATATTAAACCCAAGGGATAAATATTATAATCACAAGGTATATAAATCCCAAGATAAATATTATAAACCCTAAAATAAACATGGTGACCATTGTTTAAATGGTTGATTTTCATATTGAGACAATCCTTGTCACAATGCAACACAAGATGATGATCGACCATGTTTGACCATTATTGGTTGTCATATCGACACAATCTTTATCACAATGCGACGTTGGACTATGGTTGACCAAGGTTTATTTTCATATTGAGAAAATCTTTGTCACCATGCGAAGTTGGACCATGTTTTCCCATGATTGATTTCACACATCACGACTGACCATGGTTGGCCATGGTTGGTCGATTGACCATGCCGGGAGAATATTGACCTTCGTTGACCATGGTTGACCATGATTTCCCATGGTTAAACATTATTGATATTTTAAATCAAAGGGAATAATAAACACACAGCAATACTACTAAAAACCCAATGGATTATAGACCCTAGTGAATAACATTCAACCGAAGGAAATAATATAAACCCTAAGTTAACTATTATAAACCCTTAAATAAACATGTTTGGACTAATGTAACTTTGGACCATTCTTAACCATGGTTCAACCCTTAGATTAATAAACCCACAAGATTAATATTATACACCCAAAGGTTTAATAAACCCAAGGGATTAATATTATAAACCAAAGGAATTAATAAATCCAATGGATTATTAATATTATAAACCCAAGGGATGAATATTATAAATGCAAGGGATTAATATTAATATTAAACCCTAATTTATTCATTGCCACAATGCAACATTGAATCAATTACAGTGTCATGTATCATTGTGTCAATGATTGTCACACTACTTGTCGCATTGCAACGATGCTTGACGCATTGCCACACTGCGCGTTGCATTGGTAAATGTGGTTGGATAGATCTATGTACCATTCTAACATCCCAATATTAAACCAAATATTATAAACACATTATAAAACCTAACACTATAAAGTCTACAATTAATATTATAATCCCTAGGAATAATATTATAAATCGTATAATAAATATTATAAACCATAGAATAGATATTATAAATGCTAAAATTAATATAATAAACCTTTGACAAACCTAATATTATAAAGAATAGATCCTAATATTATAAAACCTAATATGAAACCTAAAATAAGTAACATAATAATACTGTAAACCCAATATCGTAAATAGCCTAATATTAAACCTATTATTATAAACCCAATACTATAAAACCTAGTATTCTAAACCTAATGTAAAACAAAATATTAAACACTAATATTATAAAACCTCGTATTAAAACCTAATATTTTAAAACTAATATTATGAAATGTAATATGTTAAACCTAATATTATAAATCCTAATATTTTAAGCCATAAATCCTAATATTATAAACCCCAATATTAAACATAAAATTACTAATGTTGACCATGTTTTAACATTGTGACCTAGGTTGACCATATTTAACGATATTTGCAATTACTATCCATGTTAAGCATCAGTTGACAATAGCATTTAAACATTGATTATGGTCATATTTGACAGAATATGACCATGATTAACAATTCTTGACCTAGTTTCCTATGGTAGAACATGAATTTTCATGGTTGACAAAGGTCAGTCATGTTGAATAGAGTTAACTATGGTTGACCATGCTTGACTATGGTGACTATAGTTAACTACGGTCAATCATAATGAACCATGATGATCATATTTGACAATGGTTTATCATGGTTAGACTATAGTTGACAATGTTTGACTATTATTAAACATCATTGACTATGTTTTCACTATGGTT
>APFE030049684.1:76121-92169 GCA_000404065.3 Pinus taeda | reverse complement strand
TTAATTTCATTATTAAATAATGATATTTATATTTATATTAATATGATTAGGTTTAATATTAATAAATAAAATTTTATTATTAGTATGGTTAAATCTAGTTTGTTTAAAATTTAAACAAAAGATTAAGATTTCTCAAAACAAAAGATTATATATTTTAAAAATAAATTTCTTAAATAAAAATATTAATACTCTAAACCTAAAATTACTCATTACCTTGCGGCTTCTCTCAAATTTGATACTCTTTGAAGCCTACGTTCCACGCCACATTATTTCCATTCCGTGCTTTAAGATTATATATTATTAAAATTTAGTAAATTAAAACAAAAAATAATATTGTCGATTATTATTAACTTATTTATATTATTAACTAGGATACTACAAATAAAACAGACATTAATGAGCAATTGTGAATCTGAAAGGATCCTCTTTCAACAAATTCAAGTGCGACTTCATATGAAAATGAGAATTTGAAAGGGATCATCTCTCAACAAATTCAAGCATGACTTTAATAAGAGAACACAGACACAAAACCAGAACTAAACACAAACACACAGAAACTTGCTCATTCGATTACCAAAGAGGGTTTTTATACACAGTGGAGAAGTTTCTGGAGTCGATGATGGTGGCTTCTTCAGGAAACTAACTAATTCTTAAAACTTCCTCCTGAATTCTCTAGAAGGAACTAGATTGTGCATTTAATGCAGGAGGTTGGAATTAATGTTTTCTAACACTCCCCCTTAATTCCAACCATATGACAAATATACTATAGCACAATACATAAGACATTGTAAACACATTCTTAATTGTCATGTCTGCTGGTCTAAGTCTCAGCTAGGCTTACAACATAATCTGGATTTTCTACCTTCTCCTCTGCCATCCAAGCCTCCTATTTCTTGTGATTGGACCTTTTCACTTACAAAATGATATTGTGTCTATATGATTTGACCTTGCATGACATACATGATTGTTCCCCCGTTTGATGGTGCTTTGATTATCACATCTTATCACTGTAGCTTCTTGGTGACCTTCACCTGTAGAAATTTCACCTCTAGATCAACTAATATGTGCAATGTACTAAAGCATAATACTAGATCTAGTTCTACCGTAAACTTTGCGGAAGCTTAATCACTTATGACCGGTATCAACCAAGAACAGATATCACTGAGAAGAAGAAGCAATCACACATAACACAGAAGAATAATATGGGGAAAGCCTCAGCCTAAAACCCCACTCTCTGTATTATCATACAAGTGGAAAATAGTCTAAGAATTACACAAAGCCTTAGCTCGGAAGCTATCTAGCTCTCAGTATAATCCCTCTGCTGCTCATAGACAGTCAAAGGCCTCTCACAAACCTTCTCCTCTGCCATCCAAGCCTCCTATTTCTTTGTGCAGTTTTTCATGGGGTCGAGTGCTTCCACACATGTGAATTCCCACCTCACACTGCTCACTTGGCTCAGTAGTAACTGCGCAATCCTGAAGGAGATGAATCCTTCTCCACGGGTGAGCTTCCTTTATAGGAAAAAAATTCATCCAACTAATAGTACACTATCCCTTCTTTGATCTCAATTGGGTCTCTATCTGAACTGACATGTATGAGTTATTTATGAGACAATTTGAGTTATTTGAACTGCAGCAATTACATGCATTCAAGCATTAACTAACTGAACTCACAATAATTTAAACAAACTGTTTAAATCAAATATAACTAGACTTGAATCAGTTAACTAAGACAACTAATTATTACTCAATATAGAACTCATCCGTATCTCTTTAACTGATGAATAAATTCCTCAATTAATGGAGAAACTGTTGCATGTCCTCACATAGACTTCATGTTTGATTTTTCACAACTAATTAACTCATGGTGATTAATTAATTTATTTTCAAACCAATTGTTAAGTCAAATTCGAATTTTACTTCACCACTTTAGTTCAGGGACTAACTAAAATAGGAATCCATCCTGAACTGCTAAAAATAGAATGCTATTTTTAGCACTTCCATTTTTCATTCCCTGTTGCTCAATCCAGCACTGGTACCCAAACTGCTATTTATAGCAGTGCTATTTTTAGCACTTCTTGTTGCTATTTTCAACACTCCCTCTCAAGAAGAAAGGCTTCAACTCGTACCCGATCCTGTACCTTTGTAATGTTCTGCATGCAACTCTTCTACCAAGTGTGGTTTCTCCAGCAACTCTAGGAACAAAAAAACTCCCCATTGACCTCTTTGTTGGGCTAGAAGCATACTTTGATGCTGAAGCTCTACCTACTACTAACAAGTGCTCCCTCTCTGACCTTTGAGCTGCTACAACACTCCATGCATCTCGCACCGTTGCACACCTCTTTGTGCCATCCTGCGCTGTAGCAACACTCTTGTGCCTCTCGCATTGTTACAGCCTACTAGATTTACATAGTCTTGGGACTCCTGCACTGTAGCACTCTCTGCCACTCCATCCACATCTATCTCTACCCAATCATCCAGTCTTGCTACTCCTCGTTGGGGCTCCTGTCGCAAAGTCAAATCAAAGAGGTTGGGTACCTCAAGGATCCTGCCCCCATTTCATCCTTCTTGGGACTATCACTTCACGTCGCCCCACCTCACAACTGGAGGTATGGCTGCATGTGATCGCTCTGCCCACCTGGCCTGAAATCCCCCCCTACTGGAAGTCTCTACATGAGTGGATGCCTCCACTCATTCTCCTCTCAGCATCTCTAGTTGTGGCTGCTCCACAACTTCCTGAAGTTGCTTCACCAATCTTGACTCCTCCACAATTGTCTGAGACTTCTTCTGGCGCTGCATGTTGAGAGGTAGTGTACTCTCCCTCTCAACCACCAAGTCTCTAACAGTTTCCTTGCTCCTCAAGTCTTTGCATGCATCTTGAACCTCAAGAGCATACAGGTTCTTGACCCGTGAACCAATCTGCTTCACTTATCTAGTGATGATGTGTCTAAGGAAAACCTTTCCCTTACTAAAGACTACATCATAGCCTCTGTCTTCGAGCATCATGATCCACACCAAGTTTCTCTTCAGTCCTGGTACATACTTGACATCGGTCAAGGTAAGGTGAGCTCCATGCTCCCTCTAAAAAATAACCATGCCTACACCTAAGACACTATACTTTTCATCATTAGCCATCACTATGAGTATCTAAAGATCTTTCTCCTCCAAAGTACTAAACAAACTCTTATCGCCAATCATGTGGAAAGAAGCTCCACTGTCAAGAAACCAATCACTTCCCACCATGGATGAAACCATGCATGCGAACAATGTGAAATGCAACTCAAACTGTGAGACTAGTGCCTCACCTTCTGATCCTTCCATGGATCCCTTCTTGGATTTCTTCAGTGGAAAATTTGTAGCAAAATGGCCCACCTCATGACAATGAAAGCATCGCACTTTCGATTTGTCAAACTTCTTCACACCATGGGAAGAACTAGATTCAGAATGAGAAACCTTGTCCTTCCCCTTCTTCGCCTTACTTGCTAAGGCACAATTTTCTTCATCCTCCATGGATGAAGAACCCTCTCTAGTGCTTCTTGTTATCTCCTCCTGCATCAAATCTAACCAAAGTCATTCCCAATCTGGTAGTTTCTCTCTTCCATTAACTGAGTCCTGGTAGCTATGCCAGCTCTTAGGAAGACCGAGGAGTGCAAGACTCACCATGTCATCATTTGTTGTCATGATCCCTACACTTCCAAGCTCATCCCTGTATGGGGTCAGCTTGTTCAGATACGTAGAGATCTGTGTCACCCTTTCCACACTTGATCTTCCGAAGCTTGTCTTTCAGTGCTAGCTTCCTCTGATCACTACTATTCTGATATAGATCTTTTAATGTTTTCCAGATTGAAAATGGTGTCTCCTTCCCATGGAGACTAGAGACTCTACGATCTCGAACTCCCTCCAGAAGTATTCTCCTTGCTCTAGCCACACATTTCTTCCATTCTGCCAATTCTTGGGCACTAGCTGCTGGGGGCTTGGGGACTTCTTGATCATTGAAGTCCTTCAGCCCGTTGTCTTCTAATACCGCCTCCATGCGATCCTTCAAGGCTATATAATTCGAACTGCCATCAAGGGCATATTCAACTCTTAAGCCACTGAACGCCATAGGTGAAATAGAGATGTGATAAGAACTTGATTTCTATATTCAGGAATCACAAACTTCAACTTCTCCCTTATTTTATATTGTTCTTCCGTGATCACCTGTGCTCTGATACCATGTAGAAATTTCACCTGTAGATCAATTGATATATGCAATGTACTAAAGCATAATACTAGATCTAGATCTACCATGAACTTTCCGAAAGCTTAATCACATATGAGCAGTATCAACCAAGAACAAATATAACTAAGAAGAAGAAGAAATCACACATAACACAGAAGAATAATCCGGGGAAAGCCTTAGCCTAAAACCCTATTCTCTGGATTATCATACAAGTGGAAAATAGTCTTAGAATTACACAAAGCCTTAGCTCGGAAGCTATCCAGCTCTCAGTATAATCCCTTCGCTGCTCATAAATAGTCAAAGGCCTCTCACAAACCTTCTCCTCTGCCCTCCAAGCCTCTTATTTCCTTGCGCAGTTTTTCCTGGGGTCCAGTGCTTCCACACATGTGAATTCCCACCTCACACTGCTCACTTGGCTCAGTAGTAACTGCGTAATCCTGAAGGAGATGAATCCTTATCCATGGATGAGCTTCCTTTATAGGAAAAAAATTCATCCAAATGATAGTACATTGTCCCTTCTTTGATCTCAACTGGGTCTCTGTCTCAACTGACATGCATGAGTTATTTATGAGATAATATTCAGTTATCTGAAGTGCAATAGTTACATGCATGCAAACATTAACTAACTGAACTCACATTAATTTAAACAAACTGTTTAAATCAAATATAATTAGACTTGAATCAGTTAACTAAGCCAACTAATTACTACTCAATACAGAACTCATCCGTCTCTTAACTGATGGATAAATTCCTCAATTACTAGAGAAACTGTTGCATGTCCTCACATAGACTTCATGTTTGATTTTTCACAACTAATTAAATCATGGTGAATTAATTAACTTATTTTCAAACAGTTGTTAAGTTCAAATTCGAATTTTACTTCACCACTTTAGTTCAGGGACTGACTAAAACAGGAATCCATCCTGAACTGCTAAAAATAGAATGCTATTTTTAGCACTTCCATTTTTCATTCCTTGTTGCTCAATCCAGCAATGGTACCCAAACTGCTATTTATAGTAGTGCTATTTTTATCACTTCTTGTTGTTATTTTCAACATCACCAACATATTCAAGTATTCTTCTGAGCCATATAGCTTCACAAGTGGCACTACATAATGCTTTATACTCCGCTTCAATTGATGACAAGGAAACTGTTGCATGTTTCTTACTACTCCATGATATAACTCCCGATCCTATATTGAAGACGTATCCAATGGTGGATTTCCTATCATCTGGATTTTCGACCCATTCAGAACCAGAATGACCTGTCAATTCAACATTACAAGCATTAGTATATTCAATACCAAAATTGATAGTTCCCTTTAAATAACGAAGGACCCTTTTTGTAGCTATCCAATGGCTTTCATGAGGCTTAGCCATGAATTGACTAAGTATGCTTACTGCATAAGCAATTTCTATTCTAGTGGTAGTGAGATAATTCAGACTTCCCACTAATTGTTGATACAATGTTCCATTCACCTCTTTTGTTTCATCTTCACTTCTCAATTTGATATTTTGTTCCAATGGAGTACTCACTGCTTTACATCCATTCATATGAAATCTCTTTAGTACTTCCTTTGTATATTTTCTTTGTGTGATTAATGTCCTTCCATCATCTCTTCATACTTCAAGACCTAGAAAATAGTGCATCTGAACAAGATCCTTCATCTCAAATTCCTATGATAACTTAATTTTTATATCTTTAATCAATTTATCATCACTCCCTGTTATTATTAGATCATCAATATATATAGAGAGTAATATTATATCCCCATTTCTATTTGCCTTGACATACGGATTAGAATCATTTTTGCTTTTGTTAAATCCTGCTGAAAGAAGAATTTGTCGATTTTCTCATACCAAGATCTGGGTGCTTGTTTTTGTCCATATAAGGCCTTTTTTAACTTCCATGCAAGATGTTGTTGTCCATTATTTACAAATCCTTCTGGTTGAAAAACATAAATTTCTTCTTTTAAGTCACCATTTAGAAAAGTTGACTTCACATCTAATTGATGTATCTTCCAAACATATTTAGTTGCCAATGCTATCATTATTTTGATTGTATTCATTTTTGCAACCGGAGCAAAGGTATCTTCATAATCTATACCTTCTTTTTGTGAATAAACTTTTGCAACCAATCTTTCCTTATACTTGTCTATGCTACCATCTGCATTAAATTTTGTCTTGTACAACCATTTTGATCCTATAGGAACTTTATCTTCAGGTAATTCTGTGAATTCCCAAGTTTCATTTTTCATTATAGAGTCATATTCTTCTTTCATAGATTCCATCCATTCTTTATTATTTTTAGCTTATTCATAATTTTAGGGCTCAAAAACAGTCATTACTTGAGACATTAAATCATAATCTTTATACCTGATAGGGGTTTGAATCTGTCGTGTTGACCTTCTTAGAGGTTCGTTACATTGTGGAGTACCTTCTCCTCTTCTTCTTCTCTGTGGAGTGCCTTCATCATTTCTTTGTGGACTTTGACTCCTTGAAATTTCATATGGATGTCCATGTGTTCTTGAACTTGAGTTGATTCCACAACTTCTTCTTCTTCCTTAAAGCTTTCATAAGGAGGTTGCCATACATTATGTTCATCTTAATTTATTTGTTTATCTATATCCTCATGAAATATAACATCTCTACTTGCAAAGACCTTGTGAGTACTTGGATCATACATTTTATATGCTTTTTTATCAGTACAATATCCAATAAAAATACATTTTATGGCTTTGGCATCTAACTTTCTCCTATCCTCTTTAGGAATATGAGCAAAGGCCTTGCATCCAAATATCCTTAAATGATTAACTTTAGGTTTAAAACCATAAAATGCTTCAAATGGTGTTTTGTGCTCAAGATACTTAGTAGGGCTTCTATTTTTAAGATATACAGCTGTATTAATGGCTTCAGCCCAAAAACTATTAGAAAGTCCTTTACTTTTTAACATACTACGAGCACATTCAACTGTAGGAATTTAGAGGGTAGGTTCCTTAGGCAGAACACCAAAGGACACCGCTCACAAAAAGATCGCAGATCAATACACCAATATTCTTGATGTGGTTAAAACCCTCAAAGAGGAAAATAGTCCACGCCCTGAGCCAACGTGACCACTTCAGACAATTTATTAATAAAAGAATGAAAATTTGTATAAGCTTCTCTCATGAATGGTTACCCTACAAATGACCCTCCACGCTCTTTAAATAGAGGTCATGGACCAAATGGGTGTTAAGCCATGGATCAAGTGTCGGTAATACCGAGTAGAGAATGAACCATGAGATCACTACATATCGTGACCGTCGAATTGTAAGTTACAAAAGTACATAGTAAAGAAACACACTTTACCTAACTCTACACTAGACCAAGTTATACTTAACTATTTCCTATGTGTCGGAATATCCTAACATCCCCCCTTAAGAACAACTTGGGATAGGATTGAAGGATGTACAAATATGACACAATAGGAGAAGGAAGGAGGCATTAGAGGCTATCCCCCCTTAGTGACAACTTCTTGAACTCCAACCATAAATCAAAGTTTAGTAAACTTTGCCTTTTTGAGAGCCTTTGTTAAGATGTCTGCAACTTCAACATTTGTTGAACAATATTGCACTTCAAGAACATGGTCATGAACGAGCTTTTTGATGAAGTGCATGTGCAGTTCAATGTGTTTGTTGCGTTGACGTTGAACTGGATCTTTGCATAGTTGAATGGCACTTTGATTATCACATCAAAGTGTAGTCGGATGCTGCTACTGAAAGCCAAACTCTGACAAGATCTGAAAAGCCACAGGGCCTCCTTACTAGCTTTTATGGCACCATGATACTCTGCTTCTGCTGAAGAAAGAGAAATGGAACTTTGTTTCTTGCAAGAACATGTAATAGTTCCTGAACCAAGAGTGAACACATAACCTGCAGTAGACTTCTGATCATCAGGGTCACCAGCCCAATCGGATTCAGTGAAACCAACCAATAGAGGAGATGCTTCAGCACTGTAATGAATCCCAAATTGAATTGTACCTCGAACATAATGAAGTATTCTTTTAGCTGCTTTCCAATGACTTTCATGTGGGTTTTGAATAAACCGAGCAATAAGGCCAACAACAAAGGAAAGTTCAGGACGAGTATGGGTCAGATATAAAAGTTTTCCTACAATTTGACGGTATAAGGTAGCATCAACTTCAGGGGAAGTACAAGTGACTAAAAGTTTGGCTCCAGATTGAAAGGGAGAAGGGGTTGGCTTATAGTCTTCCATGTGAAAATGGTGTAGAAGACCATAGGCATACTTGGATTGGGAAAGGGAAATACCTTCATTGGATTGCAAGAATTAAAGACTAATGCAAGTGTCCTAAGTCTGTCATTTCAAACTTCTTTTTAAGGCCGGACTTCACATGGACCTTAGGTGCACTTTTCTTAAACCTGACATATAGGGGTAAGTCATTTTCATCATCTTCATTGCATTTTTATCTTTAGTGCCATATTTATGCGTTAGGTTTGTTCCCATCAAGTTGCGAATTTAGCCACTCTCCATTATGCATGTTGTCGCTTGGTGGTAGAGCTCACTTGATCATGGATACCCTATTAGAGCACCTCTATGCCATCCTAGTGTCCATGCAATTATTTTTATTCTTTTTTGGAATTCCTATTTCTGAACCACCATGACCAAGAAGCTGAGCCTCATCCCTTATGATTACCATTTTCTATCATCCTATTTCCACATGATGAGCCTTGGTTTCTTCCATTCCATCGTCATCCCCTACTTGGCTTACCGTTTAGTTTCACTTGGTGTTTTTTGCTTTCTTGGAGGAATCGTTGCGATGAGTGATCCTACTAGCAAGCCTCTTGTTCTCTTTATGTCATGAGTAGTTCCATCATAATTGGAACTAGTTTCTACACCTTATACCACTCATTCCTCCAGAAGGATTTTTCTTTAAGCTATTTTCAAACTCCTTAATTTAGAAAAGATTGTCGATTGAACTTGCCTCCTTCATGCTCATTAAATTACTTGAAGGTTTTTCTATTCAGTATAAGTTTAACCATTTTTCGGACTAAGTAGACTTGTTACAAAAAAGGATTACTCTAGTCTGCTATGGCTAGTAGGTTCTCCATTGTATACTTTTATCTCTTAGGGAACTAAAATTATGAAAAATGAACTTTGAAAAAGAGAAAGGGAAGGGAACATTCATTTCCATTAGTCATCAAAATGGAAACGTTAGTCGCGTCATCCTTGAACATGGCACCTATCTGCATCCTTATCTCATATTTGGGTTTTAGCTTGCCTAGGAGTTGTACCATCCATATGATTCTATTTACTCCTTCGACTGGTTACTCTTCCAGTCATATGGAATATGCTTCAATGCCTCCTAGGTTGTTTCATGGTATCGCGTGGTGCTCATTATTCATGTTTCCAAGTCACTTTTGTGTCATGCCACTATGGGAGGTTTCAGCCTGTGCCAGCCATCTACAGTAATTTTTTGACCTTTCTGAGTCAGGAATCCCTATGTTAGTTTTACTTCATTGCTTCATGACTTCATCCATACATCACATCATCCTAGTCTATTACATTTCGATTGATGGGGGATTCATCAAGGCCCTCCATCAATGGATTTCTCCTGTCGACTTCAATTAATTATCCAAGAACTTGATCTAGGAACCAGTAATACCTTAGAGCTTGTAGACCTCAGTGGTAGGATTCCTCGCAATTGACAATGGTTTTAAATTATCAACTCAAGATTAGTCAATTTCACTATTGTTCGACATCAGTTCATCTATTCACACTTAATGGATTGTACTTGGTACATTGGGATCCATTTTCTTCATTGGTGGATTCCCACATGCTTGTTACTAGTTTACCTCATTGGTTGGTAATCAGGTGGTTTCTCCCATGCTCGACCTCAGCGCATCAATTCACATGTCATATATTCATACCATCAGGGTTATGTCGAAGAGCCCGGGTTAGGAACATTTCACTCTTATATGGAACCATTCCCAAGTTTTGTTGGAGTTATGTATCATTTATTTATTTTGATTACTATTCTGGGGCACCTCTCTATCTTTCATATCTCCATAGTCCGACTAATGTATACTGTGACATAGATCCACATTGTATTTGTTCATACCTATGCTCTATCTGATGAGTCACATGCATCCAATCTATATTTCTTCACGACCATGTTCTAGTATTCCATGTTATGGATCTACAGTGTATGTTTTAGCGTCCATGTTTAGTATCTCTTTGTGACTTAGGATGGGTATGCCCACTGTTATCAATTAGAGAAAACCATGGATAAGGAAACAACTCTAAGATAACCTCAAAATCGCTTTGAGGTTGAAAGTTGACCCTTCAACCTGGAGAGGGATCTCTACCTAAAACTCAACTACCCAAGGTCAGAGTGGTAGAAGGTTTGCAATAAATCCTATGGCCATATTTATTTAAGAAAAACTAAGGTTGGTTGGACTATAGGAAAATTTCACCATTGGGCATAGATTCTAACCGAATCATCTTTATACACTCACAGGTTTAGTGAGAAAACATCATAAAAGAGAGATAGTGATAATTCCTTTAACAATTTTTAGGAAGTCGGAGGATGGTAAAGGAAATCACTGTGATATTTATGTGAAAAAACAAGTATTTAAATATCTGAATATAAAGAAAATGGAGCATAGAAATATGAATTCCAATTTCAAACCACTTAGCATTCATACATTGAAGAAAATATTAAAAACCAAGAGATAGACAGGGAATTGTGACACAAGAATGTTTGCAAACTCCTCACATAGGCTGCTTTATTATAATATGATCACACAGTACATAAACAAGGTTATCTTTCAAAATTTCCAACCCTTTTTCCTTCTTTAGAAACTGTTTATATAGAGAATACAATAGCTAAAACAGGTTTATAGCTTATCTTTAATTACAATAATCTAAAAATAATATTGTATATCATTAAGTACATGCATGCAAAATGTCTTTCAAAGCCTATATGTATCTAATCAAAACGACTTGGTGTAAATCAGGGTAAAAAAAGGGACTCGAAAGTGCATTGTTGTTCTCCCTCCTTTATTGGGAATCACGCCTTGTCATTCCTTCAAAAATGGATTTTTTGTGTAGATTCTATTCTCGAGTTCCTTTCCTGCAATCGTTGATAATCCCACTATCATCCTTTAGCAGCCAGAAACTGATAATTCTATTGATGGACCGATTGTTGGCGTTTTCATCCAAACTGTTCACCAAAATGTGCTGACAATGGAACTATCAATTCTCCTCCACCTTTTCTTGTCCTAAAATGCCAACAAGTGATCTGTCGTTTGAAGACCATCATTTCATTTTTACAATGAGGGGTCAAAAATTCAAAAGATCAAAAAGCAATTTTCAATTAAGGGTATGAGCTTCCTTAAAAGAACATCCACATTGGCCATCCTTTGTCTTTTACTTTCTCTATTATCTATGGGAGTTCCCTTCTTGTCAAACTTTGTCTTCTTTTGTATTTTCCAACGGGTAGCTCTCTCCTTGTTTATAACCATTTCTCTTAGTGGGATATCATCCACATCTATGACTTCCTTTGCAAGCTCTAGGTTCTGTTTTAACTTGATATTTAGTCTTATCTTGTTCCACGACCTAGTGTGATGCCCTTTCCCCCTTTAAACATTTCAAACAAGGCTTTCTCACCTGAGGCTCTTTCATTTTGGGACTGAGTCATCTTTCCCTTAGTTTCTATGCCAACTGGATACTTGTAGGTAGGATTTCAGTAGGAGGGGTTTGTTGTGCTTCCTCAGCCTATCACTCTTTATGTTATAAAATTAATGTAATTGAGGAACTGGAGGAGAGGTCTTCTCTACCCTTTTTTGACTTCTTGTTTGTAAAAAAAAATTTCTTTGAGATGATATTCTTGTTTCAGGGTGTTTGACATTTTTTGTTTCCTTCTTACTACCCTTTTTCCTACCTCTTTTAGATTTAACAGGTTGAGGTTGAAACCCTCCCCAAAATATAAAATTCTCCCAAGTTCTCTTGTCTTTCCTTAGCTGGATTTCAATTAATGAAGTTATCAAAGATTTATGATAAATAAAATGTGAGGATGGGTCTGACTTGGCTCGAACTCAAGTGATCATATGCTTTAACATTCTAACAAAAATAAGAGGCATTGATTCTTATCTGACGTGCCAAATGAGTTAGAAATCGGAAATGTAGAGGTTGACACAATTGTAACGCCCTTCGTAGGTAAAATAGGATTGAGTAATTCACAGTAAATTATTCCATTCATCTTTTAACCATGACCTATGCACCCCTCCTCTCCAGTTATTTTCTTTGAATTCACCCTTTAGAAAGAAAGGCACATCAACTCCAGACAAGATGTGTTTTATGAAATATTTCTCTCCATCTTTGGGCTAACCTCATAAATTAATTCCTCTGTCATCTGGAAAGAAATTCCTCCAACCTGTACAAGTTGCCCATCAAAGCCCTAGGAAAACTTTCGGGTCACTTCATTGTGAAAATAGGTGCACCGCTTGAAGAATTCTTCCCATCTAGCCTATCAAAATCATTGATATATCTCCAGGTATACCTCAAGAATATCAGACCCTTTCAGCTCCCTCTTATTCAACCTTCCACTTTTTCCCATTTTTCTTTCGCAGCCTAACGAACACACAAAAATAGGGGATCGGGATTTGATCCTTGATCTCCGACAGGAACTCAACAAAAAGAGTGTTTTTAGCATAGAGGATAACATAATCGTAATTGATATTGGTGACTTTATATATGCAGTAATTTATTTAAAAACATGTCCTGGTGTGTACTATGATAACTAACTGACAGTAGATTAGAAAGGATTTAACCCTTCGATCATGAAATTTAAGCCCACAAACCTCTTCGGTAGCAGAAACGATCCCTTCAGCATGTGTTCTCTCTTTTTGTTATAATAGAGTGTGTTTGAGAAATGATTACATGTTTTGCTGACGTGGAATATTTTAGCACAATATAAAACATAGATTTGAATTTCATCATTTTGGCAATGATACCTAGGCTATCTGCAAAATCTCTTTTGTTTACAATTTCAAACACTTGATAATGCTGACACTCCCATTGTTAGCTTATTTTAAAAAAAAATCAAAATTACAATAGTGTTGATAGCCCCATCATCAGTGTTTTCCCTTGTTTATTACAAAATTTTCAATTATATTGCAATTGTGAGCTTTTAAAAAAAATTCAAACTTAACAAATGTGATAACACCCGAGTTGGGGATGTTATAAGCACATATGGGACTTCAAAATTTGGTAACATCTGATCTGAGTTCTTAGCTTTGTCCCCTCACTTATCTTTTGACCTCTAAGCTTTATTATAATTCATTTCGATCATGAGTTACTCTTCTGACCTCATGCATTAGGAAGCATCTATTATCAGCCTATTTTTCAACCTAGGGTTCTAAGTTCTCTTGATTCATTATGTTGTTGACCTTTTGTTTTGGCCTTGAACACTCATTTTCCCATATTTTCTCCCCAACTGCACACATCCAAGCTTGTGAGTGTAGTTGGAACCCTCTAACCGCACGAAATACATTTTGTTCATGCAGTTATGATCGAGATTTCATAATTTTATCTATGTGGTTGGTAGACTTGGTTTAGATACTTATGGTTCCTAGAAGATTAGTTCGACCCACATTCTTATCTCATCTATTGGAGTTGGCTAGGACACTTTATTGAGAACCTTATCTAATTTCTCTTTATCCTAAACGTATACATTCATACTCTTGGGAGTCTTCCCCTTCCTATTTATACTAGGCCATTCTAGAGGTTGAAACTAGTTAGATTTTGTGAGCTAGAATCAGGAAGTCATATACTGCTATTGTGATTGAGTTTTGAGAGCCTCGTGTTGCTTTGATTTCTTATTCATTATAGTGGGGCAATTTTGCTGAAATGTGGAGAGGAATACTGAAGTTGAAGTTATATTGTTGTATTCTTGTCTATATGGTTAATGAAGATTCATGTTCCCTTCCTTTATTCAGCATTTGCAGTGATTTATGTTCATGTATTTCTTGATGTCTTGAGCTAGAAATATTCTGCAAAAGGTCACGTGTCATTTTTGTTTGTTTGTGATTATGTGTAGGTTTGGGAACGAAAGCAAGAAGAAGATTTCTACGGATTGGAGCAAAGAGGATTCTGCATTAGACTCAAAACCCTTCACTAACCTGCGAGGAGGCAAGGTACTTTCTCAAATCCTTGTAGCATTAATACTTGCAAGGAGACTTCTTGCATGATAATTTAACTTGGGGATTTTTATTGTCTTCGGTTAGCCATATACTTTTGTTTTCTAGTCATCTTAATCGAGCTTAGGATTACATAGCAATTTTTAAATCTAATTAACAATAGGAAACAAGGTTTTGGATTGAATTTTTTTATGGCTAGAAAGTTGTGACTTGTTTGTAGAAGTGTGCTTGGGCTAATGGGGTGAATCAAATCTAGTTATGAAGGTTCTACAACCATAAAAAAGAGATAAGTTTGGACACCAAACTCCATTAAATTCATTAAGGCTCGATATACTTCAAAAATATACAAGGAAAAATACTATTATGGTAATTTCAATTAAATTATGACAAGATATTCACCATCTAAGGAGAGTAGCACCTACAAACAATCTAAATTAAAGATGCTACTTATCCAATAAAAACTATGACAAACATCCACATAAAAAATAATAGACATTGAATATTATCCCAAGCTTGAAGCTTGTACATCTCAATCATAAACTGAAACAAATGTCATTTGTACAAAGAAGAAATTGACCCTCCCCCAACGAGTCACACATGTGAGCATATAAACAATTGTAAATGCCTCCAAATATGTAGAAAGTACACTTCCCAAGGTGAGTGACTCTATCATCCATCTATAATCCATAATGTAACATCAAACCATCAAGAAAGTTTAAAGCACTCAAGTAATGAGTCTCCAACCCACACATGTGGATAAAATGAGACATAATACATGTGTGTGTGGTGACTACCTTAATATAATGTTTTAATAAATCCGTAAACTTAATTATTTCACTCCATTGCATAAATTGACCATAGTGTGACATAACTAAACCAAGAGTAGACATGAAACCCTTAGGAAACAAGAATTACATAGATCATCAAGTAGGTGCTTAGATGATGATGTGCAAATGCAAGGGGAAAGGGGACATCATGATTTAACCGTCACAAACACGAGATCAAGTGTGACTAGGAGTGTATATATTCATATGCTTTCCAAAGAGAGGGTGACTACATGGGTTATCATTCACTGTTCCTTTTTCTCATATCTTGGACTTAGGGAATGAGGCTTTCATCAGCTTGGTACAACTCATAGATATAATATTTACATGAATTCACACTTCAATCTTTGAGTTTATACTTAGATACATCATTCCAGTGTACCTTCAATGATTTTGAATTTCACCATTTGCTTTTCTTTCATCACAAATGAAAAAAGGGGAATTATTTGTTGTTAGGATATTCCGACACATAGGAATAGTTAAGTTCAACTTGATCTAGTATAGAGTTAGGTTAGCGTTAGGTAAAGTGTGTTTCTTTACCGTTGTACATTTTGTAACTTACACTCCGACGGTCACGATATGTAGTGATCTGACGGTTCATTCTCTCCTCGGTATTACCGACACTTGATCCGTGGCTTGACACCCGATTGGTCCATGAATTCTATTTAAAGCGCATGGAGGGTCATTTGTAGGTTAACCGTGCATGAGAGGAGCTTATGTAAATTTTCATTCTTTTATTAATAAATTGCCTGAAGTGGCTGCGTTGGCTCAAGCCGTGGACTATTTCCCTCTTTGAGGGTTTTAA